>CM031240.1:979341429-979394853 GCA_018340775.1 Taxus wallichiana var. yunnanensis
CTATTAGAAGACATCATTGTGATTTTTTATTATTTTAAACATTTTAACCCATCGATTTAAAACTTGTTTGCTTAGCTATGATTCGATGGTCGTCTTACACTCACTAACTCCTTGATTATACCTTCATGGCTTTTCCTTTTACTATTATTGTTCCATTACACATTCATTTAATTATGACGATATCATAAAAACAATTAACATTATCATATTTAATCAACAATTCATAATGATAACAAATCATCATTTTTACTTTCATTATCGCATTCATATTCTCGTTGTAATTTTAACATTATAACACTTCTTTAAAACATAAGTATGCTGAAAAATAGTAGCATACAATCATATAGAGGAGGTTAAAACCTCGCTATTAAAGTACATAAATATAATGCAATCAATAACAAAATTTAACATACATTAAATTTCTTATCCATTCGCAAGAGTTATACTTTTTTCTTTTAACCAAATACAAGTACATTTATTAAATTCATAAGAAATAGTACAAAAATAATCACAATATGTTGTAAGCAAAGTAAATTTTATCCATTTTGTATTACTTTACAACCTCGTAAGATGAAAAATAATAATTTACACATGGTCAACTCCAAAAGATTTGGCATATACACATCTCTATGCCTAGTTATAATATTATGTGCAATAGTTGACCATCCATTGTTGGGATTGAATGATAAATAATCAAATATACTTCATGAAAAACCTATAACCAAAAAAATAGTGATTAAAAGGTATTACATAAGTTCCTTTTATCATTGCTAATTTGGATATAATTACCAATTTATTTTAACTCATCCAACAAAACCAATTTCTTCCATCAACCGTATAATGCTAATGTAAATATGCAAAATAATGTTTTAAACATGATTACTTATTAATAATATTCTGTTAAGCCGAAGATAAGATTATTTCTTAATCCTACAATCTCCAATTTCCACAAACAAGACAACAAATAAACACCATTATGTATATATAAAATCATGAGATTTTAATATCTAGTTCACTTATGGATGAATGAATTTAACCAATTATCCCAACCTTTTCCTAATCGGATAAACAACATTTGCTTCGCAATGTTTCATTAGTTACTTCCCTATTTCAAAGGAACCAAAAACACCCAACAAGTTATTCAATGATAAAGGTCATAATATTCTTTCCTTGTCTTTTCGCATTTAATAAACAACCCTTTAGGTTTTCTTAGAGAAGAGTATATGTTTTAATTGACATAATTCCTTTTAATGTTCTATGGTATTTGTTTCCAACCCTATTATTTTGACCTTTAAGTTCTACACATAGAAACAGGTGAACTAGTTGCTTCATATAAGAAATATCAACAACTAACACTATCTAATTGATAGGTGTATTAAGATAATCCAATGAGTTTAGTAACCATACTTACTAATGAACTTCTACTTCATAAATTTCCACTATAAATACGGAATGAGTTGCATTCAAGGAAATCATATTTCATTGTATCTTACACACGACATATAGTTCATTAAAATTATCTTGGTGAAGGAGAACCAAATCATGATGTTCCAAGGAAGAAAACCAAAACAAAAACTATAATAAAACACTGAAAGTACTCTAAGCTCTGTATACCCATAACCCATTCGAGTAGGAGTAATCGAATCATATAACTCACCATAACTCATATAGTCCACTCTTCCCGTACATGAAATAAATCGACACAATTAAAAGAACAGAGTTAGAACCGACTAATTTAATCGAGTGTGAAGACTTCTACTTCACATCCCTCTCATAGATAACTAGTCATTTAGTCATGCAGATCTCGAAGGAAGTTCACTTAATAGGCCTTCTAGGAATTCCATCAACCCTACATGATCAATTTACACACAAACAATAAGTGATAACCAAAGCGGTTTGTCACATGTATCAAATAAATGGGGTATCGGGTGCCCAAAGCCATCATTTTACACAATGGTTAATCAAACTTGGAAACACACCATAATTTATGCACAAAAGAATCATAGATAATAATTTCCAAATACACAATCGAGTACTGGTTCATAAGAAAAATTATTAATATCCCCGATTTGCGAAACTCAATAAACACTTAGCTATCATGTAAATTATTTTAACAAATACCCAATAAATAATCCACTATTTTGAAATAAAATAAAAAGGTAAAGGAAATATATATCCACGCCTACGAAAGTAGAAGATATCAACAAATTTTCCCTTTTTCATTGGAAAATTTCAAGCAATTGAGCAACCCAAAAGCCTCCTCAACCGATTTTAGATTTACAAAAATCAAAACGCCTATCAAGTAAAATGAAAAAGAGTTTATATTCTCTCCTTATCACCATTAATAAATTCCCAAATTTCTCAACCGACCATGGTAAAACCTCATGCATATATTCCTTAGGAATAGAGCTCTTTAGATTAATCAAACACATAGTTTTATCTCCATTGTAATGGGCTCTCACCCAAAACTAGAAATAATAAAAATGAACCCAATTTTTCATGCAATGGTGAATTCACAAAGAATTTCCATGGCGCCTCCCAAAAACTAGTACATACAGCTTAATGCATTTAATTTATTCTAGTGCCACTGCGGCCTAATAAATTTATATCACCTCCAAATCTCTCTCTAGATTCGCGGTTTTATATTTTAAAATTCCTTTTAAATAATAAGCAATACCTTCGTATGGATGAGTTAATAAAAACATTGCTTTTCCCACAAATATATGGTCCTAGACCATATATTAATATGTTAAATTTCAACAAGAATCGGCGATGGGTTCAAAGACTATATTGTGCCTCAACTATAAAAATCAAAGGTTTGTGGTCGAAGACCATAAAAATAGTCCAATAATAGGCCAAATAACATTTATAACCCATCTTTATAACATCTACCTTACTAATGGTTTTTAAAATAATTATCAGCTATTTTAACCTTACCTTGTGGTCTCATACTAACCCAAACTCGAAAACTTACGCCACCTTGGTCTAAGACCACATAACTTTCAAACTCAAATAGTTTAAAATCATTTTTTCAATGTGTTATTAAGATCAATGTCGGCCATAAAAACCTTATGAAGACCAAAAAAATCTAACCATACCTTGCATGGAGATCGTTAATCAATCAAAACAATATTTAATCACTCCATGGTTACTGACCAATTTGGTTACATTTTAACATGGTCAACTATATACTCTAACAAACAACATCATTACAACCTTAGTAATATTTTCTCAATGGTCAAAGACCAATAAAATACATTTTTCCATTATTAATAATTGTAAGGTATGATAAGCAATTAAATATCCTCAGATGTTTTAAAGCGCATTTCACAACCCTTTCTAAGTGAAATAAGGAGACCATAAAAATATTTACATTTATGACCGCTAAAGTAACAAAATAAGATTAGCATATATTGTCATATATTAATCTTAATACTCATATATTACTATTGCAACCATGTATATATCCCTCACATTATGCTATCATTATTTGCAACAAGCTAGATAAACCATATGATCAATATTTGATACAATAACCAATCAATATATCAATTCAAAAATCATTACATTCAAAAAAATAAGTAACACAACATAGCAAGGTGCCCTACTTTATCCACTCTGGGTACAACATTCTTAGTCCATCATCAAAATCATCTTACTCAGCATGGTAAGTACATTCATACATCAAAACAAAACAAGAATAAGTTATAAATTGTAAATGCTTTATGAAGACTGGATGAAAAGCGTTGCACAGGCAGCCATTTACGCATGAAACTATACGTGGTGTGTATATCCTTTTTAGGATATACATACACATGTGTAAATTCATAATAAAATATGCAAAAGGATAATTCCCACGCCTTTGTAAAACCATTCAACATTTTATGACTTATCCTTTTGACTGAAACATACTGAAATTGCAAGATGTGACATACTTCCCCTTTAATGAATCATCATCTCGAAAATTTTTACTCATTAATCACAATCAGATATTCAAACACAAAATTATATCTAATAGCTAAGGATAACAATCAACATTTTCATAAAAACATGTAATTTTCCATATCTATATTCAAATTTATTAGATGTTTGATGATTATCTTTGCAGATGAACCATCAAAGTTATGGGAAATCTTAGGGATGTGGGACTTAACCCCTAAGATAACCTCCAGGTTTTATAGAAGTTGGATCTTCTCTGATTTGGATTGAGATAAGGGTTAGAGAGAAAACAAAATAATATGTAAATCCTATCTAAGGCGATGCGCCAAATCTTTATTACAAAGAACATAGATCAATATCGAAATAACTACTAGATTAGTCAAAGAAAATCAAGCATGATACAATATTTCAAACCATCTAAGGCAAGATGAAAATAAAACATAATTACGTAAAATGAATAGATTTATGTAAAATATCTAAGGGATTACAATACGATAGATATTTAAACACTCATCAAGAATCGAATTAAAAGAATATAGAAGAATCAAAGGACATAGAGTATTGTGAACTTCTTTCAAAATAACTGCATAAAACAAGGACTCTTATTTATAGAGAAAACAATAAATAAGGCTGTAATAGAACATATTACATCATTTCTTACAACAAGAGCTTTTGCTAAGGCAATGAACACAAGTTAGATTTCGACCTAAAATTATTTTCTGATTCCTTGGAACTTATTTTCTATCTTTTTCTATTGGCACAAGAACATCCTCTTATATATCCTCATGCTCTTGCTCCAAAGTGCCTTCAATCAAGAATCCCATCTGTCCACATTTAGTTCCTACCTACGCGATCTTTCAACCTTTCAGTAGTAAATCTCAACTACATGGTTTGGGCCTTGAGATCGGATTCAATCTGTCGAACCTTGAGTCCTTTACTTCTTTACTTGGTCCTTTCAACGGTGGTAGTTGCCTTGTATGAAACATGGAGACCTAGCGTGGTTTTGGGGCTTTTCTCATCTCTCTTTTTTTGAAACTACGTCTGGGCAACACATGGAGGCTCCTCGTAAGTATTCTTCTTCTCTACCTTTGAATTTTCAGCTCACTTGGACTACCTTTCCATGCTTTAGCCACGTGGTCAATTTCACCGCCGAGGGCTCCCGATTCTTTGTGATTTCTCATAAATGCACCAAAGGGATACGTGGATATCCTTCGTATTAAGTTCCAAACTTAGAAAAATTGAGTCCCGTAAAACTACAACAAAACACCAAAAGGAAAAGGAGTCGGGGTGACAAAATATAGTAGTAATGGAAGAGCCCTGTAAATGTAGAAATCATTCTATATATGTAATAACCTTTCAACCAGCAAAAAATGTCACACAATCAGCAATATGACATAATTTTTGTGATTACATCGAGTTATAATAGATAATACTATTTATTATACACAATAAATAGTCAAAGATAAGTTACATATCAACTCGAAACAAACAAGGAAAAAAACTATTTTTATTTCATCTAAGTTTTTCCAAGTTACAAAGTCTTGTTGGGACACTTGTTTTTTAAAACCATTAAACCATATCAATTACGTTAAAAATCAACATTGATTATAATGTCATAAGTCCTTAACTGAACTTACTTATAACTCCAATTTCCATGATGAAGTTAAACAATGTCAATGTTGTATTGACTGACATAGGGTATGTGGCTTAAGAAAATTTCTTCTCATATGATAAAGAAAATCAAATTTCTCATTCAATTTTCAGCTAATCACTAGATATAATAAACTCAATCATACTAGTGTTATACTAAAACAACATCAGGAAGTCCTTCATAACTTACCTGACATCTTGTTAGGAACAAATTGTTCCTTTTCTTGGGTCATGCTACTCTTTAGCGTTGTTTTGCTTCTTCGCTAAAAATTACAGTTATACTATCGTGTTTACTGGGCAACCAACATTTACTACCATATCCTTTCCACCTCTTTTCCTAAAATTTATAGGTGAGAAAGAGCTAACACTCTTTTTATTTTTCCTCATTATGAGTTAGAATTTATTATAGATCCTATTCTAGCATTTTTTGGCTTTTCTAAAGACTCTTCTACAATAAGATAGCAATACACACCTATCTACTTCATCTACCCAATTTGGGTTTAATTTAATATTTAGTTTACCATTCCAAAACATGTCGTTAAAAGCATTCGAGCAGTACCAAACGATTCCCTTGTTGACTACCACCAATCAAGCCTAAGTTGTTTTACCTTGAATTGATCATTTTTGCACTTTACTAGTTGCTCTAAGAAACTTTCTCGGTTTCATGGCGCGTCATGAAGGACCGTTATAGTTTTATCTAAGTTATTTACCGCTGAACCTAAACCATAATCTGTCCGGTTCATCATTGTCACAAGACATCCTTCACATATCCAATTTATTCTATTAACAATGTAAAATGTTTAATTAACGTAAGGACCCATTAAGTCCAAGATTTGTAACCTTCAGCCTCGATACTAAAATGTATCACCCATATTATGTTAAAAACTAAGAGATTTTTATTTAACCATTTAAGTAACTTGATCCCTTTAATGATTATCATCACGTAGTTTGATTAATCCAACATACAAGAGTTTACAAAATTCTTCAAGTTATTTTACATTGTAATGAGTAAGAATATATATCCTCTATTTCAAATAAAATAAAGAGGCAAAGAGAAATATATATCCATGTCATCATGTAGTAAGAATATCTCAACAACATTTCCCTTTTCCTTGAAAATTTCAAGCAATTTGAGAAATTCAAAAGCTTCCTTAGATGATTCTAGACTTACAAAAATCAAAATGTCGCTTTCTAAAACCAAAATAGAGTTTATATTCTCTCCTTACCACCATTAATAACCCCCCATATTTTCAACTGACCGTGGTAAAATCTCATGCAGATCCTCATGAATAGAGCTCAAGATTAAATGAAACAAAAAGTTCTATCTCCGCGCATGGATTCACCCCAAATGAGAAATAATAAAAATGAACCCAAAATTTTCATGCAATGGTATTCTACGAAGAAGCTTCACGTCCCCTCCCAAAACTCCGGTACATGTAGTTAATGCATTTAATTTCTTCCATACATATCATGGCCTATTAAATTTTCTCACACCTCCAAATATCTCTCCAAATTTGGCGGCTTGAGATTGGTTTAAATTACTTTTAAAAATAATCAATAACTGTATGGTCGAAGTTAATAATAATCATTAATTTCCCACATGGCCACAACTCTATGGTCCGAGACCATATTAGTATAATAAATTTCAACAATTAACTATGATGGGATCGAAGACTATATTTTCACTCCACTATAGAAATCAAAGGTTTGTGGTTGAAGACCATAGAACTAGTCCAATACTAGGCCAAACAACATTTATAACCCATATTTATAATAATTTCCTTCATAATGGATTTTAAAACAATTCTCAGTTCTTCTAACCACACCGTAGTCTAAGACTAACCCAACTAAAAATATATACAACCTTGGTCTATGACCACATACCTTCGAACTCACATAGTTTAAAATCATGTTTAAAATGCATTATGAAGATCGAGTTAAGAAATAAACTAAACATTATGAAGACCAAAACACTCTAACCATAGTGTTGTCACCAAATTACAACACCCTATGATTAGCTAAAGCATGTGATTTTACTTCTGGAAATCCAGTGTGTAATCGGGTAACATGATATTATCTCAGGGTGTGGGACCTTGCAGTTGAGATAATTCTCTAGTATAGGATGGTTCCTCTTCTTGATGTAATGCAACAACTACTCCTTAATGAAGGGAAATTTACTATCTAATCTTATCCTATCAATTCTTTGGAACCCGCAGGAGAAGAGAGACAACATGAAAATATATAAATCCTACACTAAGGAGGTGATAACACCAAGAGTGGGGTGATTGGGACACTCTATAAAAAATGAAAATGTGAAGAACTGGAGATAAATAGGGTATGTAGAACACCATAGTTTATAACTACACATTCAAAACACCATTTCCATTAAACACAACCATTTAGAGTTTGCAAGAAATTATAAAATGCACAAAATACATTCAGCTGTAATAAAGAGGTAAGAAAATGCAATTAAACAAAAACAAGGGTTGAATATTAGCCACAAAACTTGATTTTATTGCTTCATAAAATTACAGTCCATTACAATGAAAGATAGAGGCATGAATTTCCTACAAAAATACCCATAATGGAGGCTTGAAGCTCACAACAACCTATAAGAGAATGGAGGAGCAACTAGAGAATGTTCAACCCCTTAAAAAATATCTCCATTTACATTTATAGAAGAAGAAAGAGAGGGAGAGAAGGGAAACTCAAATTCTGGGCTTCACCCACCAACAAGAGTCATTAAATGACTACAAAACATCATGGAGATCCTTACAAACCCATTCCTTCATTGTACCATTGCTTGAGGGAGAAGAAAATGCCCATACTTCATTAATTTTAGTTGTTCATCTACCTGGAACTATGATTTTTAAATGATGGTTAAGTTTTCCATTTTTATATGGCATAAGAGGATGTTGATGCCTTTCCAAAAAGTCCAATTTTGTGAAAATCAGATCCCTGGGTTAAAAGTTATGGCCATTTGAAGCTCCTTTAGCTTGGGATGGTAAAAAAAGTTCCCTACATGATTCCATAGTCCGTATTTAATTCAATTTTACTTTATATTGTAGGTATTACGGGGTTTGGTGTAAAAGGGTACAAGGTTCACTTGGGCCTTGTGGACTTGCTTTCTCTGCACATCCACTTCCCCTTGTATTGCGGGTCTATGATTTTCTGGGCACACATATACTACAGAACAAGTTCATGTGGGGTCCTTAGTGCTCGTATACCCCACTTTTCCCACACTATACTATGGATTCCCAACATTCCTTTATAATGCAGAGATATCACTCCATGGGTAACACTCAACTCAATGGAACTTTTTCCTGGGCCTCCAAACTTCACATTTTCTAAAATAAACCATCTATGCTCATCTCAAATCATTTCGAGATATTTTAGGGCCACGGGAACTTGCGTCCCTAGGGTAATTGTACCAAAAGACCCCAAACTTCTACTTTTTTTTTGCAATATAAGGGAATCGTTTCAAATACTTAACAAATCGTCCATTTCTAGTCTTCGGGAACTCAAGATGCGAAGGAACTGTACTCACCTGGGGCCTTCTGCACCTGAATTTTCCATATTACACCGGAAAACAACAAAAGAAGGTCTCATACAACTCGCATATATAGATGTTCTTCTACCCATTTACGTGCATCAAACTCAGTCCAGATTAAATATCTAAGTAAACTAATCTTACGTGATTTTAAGCCATGTTTCGAAGCATTGTCCAAGGTCAAGCTCTTTGTCATCACACACCATCTCACAAAAAAATTGAAAAGAGGCCCTCAAAAATGGAACCAATATGTAGTCATTAATATACCCTTAGTACTTCTTTCTAACCCCAAGCGCACGGCTTACCACCTGGCAGAGCACCGGGTGCTCACGTGAAGCTACGCAGGAGCTCCGAGCCCCTCTTTTATGTGATATTTGTGAGAAGGTTCCACCATTAATGGGGGTTTATTTGTAGAGATAGAAATACATGCATCCTAAAAGAAGAACATAAAACTAGTAGATCCACACACACCCATGCATTAGAGAAGGTAGATAAACACCAAATGAACCATAGGAAAATAGATCTGAGCTATAACATGATAAATATCAGAAGGGTTTACACCCATAAACAAGATATACAGAATGAACCCATATATATATTGATTTAAAAGAGTTTTGGTAGCCACATTATAGTCAAAAGGGTCATCTCAGACCATATACAGTAAGTGATAGAGGTCCAACCTATACAATGGCTTTGAACAGCTCTGGCTATGCCCTTCTTACTATAACCCATTTACAGACCCTAACATCAATGCCAATGCTTAATGACATTCTATATAGCTCTCTAGTACCCTAAACCTAAACCCTAGTGCAACCTAACATTTATGCAGCAGTTGTTTCCCTACCTTTTGCTTCTTGGTACCCATATATGCATATGTATATCTCACCTCTCTTTTATGCCTCTCCATACACACATCAATCTACCTCTTGGTATATCTCTATCTCTCCCCCTATATATGTTTTTGGCCCAAGAATTCCTTTATATAAGTGTTCTATCCTTTTTGAAACATACAAAGATAAATGGGCGTAGGAGGAATACCTATTATTGGGTGATGGGTATAAGGTAGAATGCATATGTATCTGATTTCCGATCTCACTTGATTGTGAAAAAAATTATTTTTGATGGGAAGGATTACCCACCCGAAATACAAAGCAAGACCACAAAAGAGAGTTAAATTGTATATGATCATTGGATTGCCTAGTGTATGCTAGATCTAGAAAGTGTGGTACTTTCTAGAAGGCTATCAATCTACTATTTTAAAATAAATAAATTCAGGAAATAATATAGGAAAATAAAATCCTACTATAGTTGATATGATTTAGGCATCTCATATAAGTACAATAATCAAATTTAATCTAACATGCAAGGCTAGATCAAATCCAGAGGTTGGGTAAGTTGGTATAGGTTTCTGCAGGTCTAGTAGATGATGGATTTAGGTATTAGGTTGGTTGGGTCAACTTTGGGTTAGTTTTTGGGTGGTCCTACTAAGTACATTGACCAACGCTAGCCTAGGTGACCGTAGTCGGTTTAGGTATGACTGATGTCACCAAAGGTGATTGATGTCGGTCACTGTGGGAAGTGACTGGGAAGTCGGGAACATGGGTTATGGGTTCTCATAAGGTTGGTGCTGAGAGTGGAGAGGGTCTCTGTGAGGTATGGGTGAGGTGATAGGTCCAAGATAGGTGTGGTAAGGTTTGGGTGAGGTTTGGGGGTAGGCTAAGGGTCGATTTGCTGAGTTGGGTCGACACCTGTGTGCTCGATGTTGGTTAAAGAGACCAATTTTAGTATAAGGTGGACCAACCATGGTTAGGGATAACTAGTGTTGGTGGACCGTGGGGAATCGGAAGATGCTTTGTAAAATAGGGTTCAGTCCTCTATGTGATTTACACAAAGAGTTTTGAGGGTATTTATGAGGTTTAAGTGAGGGAGATGGTTCTGGGATAGGTTTGTGTGAAGTTTAGGTGGGGTGTGAGTGGGTGGTTGATAGAAAGAAAGCTAAGGGATAGATATAATTAGGACTAATTAATGGGTGAGAGAGAAAATAGAGAATAAAACCGCAAGTGAAAAGGAGAATCCAACTCACTGGAGTCTAGAAGATTCTAAATGCTGCAAGTGGTGGAGAGGTGGTTGGAGAACCTCTATGAAAAGTGACCAATAGATGAAAGCTCTTGCTTGATCTATCTACACTCTTCTCTTTTTGGTTAGGTAAGGCCTTGTTGGGATGACTCTTGGTGCTTGTAAATTTCTGTTTGATCTCCGAACTGAAGCAACCTCCACCTTGGACAAAGTGGTCGTCCAATTTCAAATCACAAACTCCTAACTGTGTTCCAACAAAATGAAATATTCCAACTGTGTTCCAACCCGTGAAAATGAGTTGGGAAGGTTATTTTATAGGTGACTCGATGCTGGTCCGACCGACCGACACATCGATTATGTTGGGTAGGATTGTTTTTTTAAAAGTATGTAATATGCCTTCCCCACTTGACTTGGGTGGCAAAGCACATGCCCCATCCTCCCTAGAATGATGAATAAGACAAGAATGGGTCTTGTGAGTGGGATGACCACTATTAGGGCTTCTAGAAGAGGTATGTGTAAGGTATGGGAAAGGTGAGGGAGTGGAATGGTGATGTGGAAGGGCAAGTGGCGTAGTGGAATGGTGAGGAGCTGGATGAGGTGGTGGGTCGCTGACGACAGTGAGGTGGCTAGGTGAGTGGGTAAATGGGCTAATTTAATTAGTTGAATTTAATTAAATCATTGTGTGTGTATGTGGGGATTAATACAATAAGAGAAAATGATTATATGTTATTAAATTAGGGTTAAATCAATCACATGTGTAGAATGTGGTTATTAGGTCATTCAGAGGGAAACGATGAAATGTGATGCTTTTGTGTGTCTATATTTTGCCCCTTTTTGTCGAGTAGTATGTATTGGTAGGTGGCGTGATGAAAAAAAGAGTTGGTTTGCCCTAGGTAAGGGGAGGGTGAATTTTGGTTTCCCAAATAGGGTCATGAGTGATCCCCCTCAAATCAGGTGTGATGATGAAGAATAGAGAATCGGTGGGTGGTTTGATAAAGGAGGGTTAGGTGTGAGGAGGATGATGGTTAGGGGTATGGTTTGGGTAAAGGTCAGGGTGGGTAATTAGGTAGAGCATTCAAATATATGCACACATTGTGGGATGCAATGAGATATAGGGTTTTCTTAGTGTAACAAATTTACATCGTCCAAGGTCGATAGGTTCATCCAAACAAGGGTTGTTGAGGTCCGGTATCCGAGGTAGATGATACTGATTCAGAGACACAACAAGGTAAGATACAACAACGGTAGGTATGTTCGCACACCCAAAAGGTCAAAGGGTCAAGGTTGGTTTAGATAAGTATCACAACATTTAGGTAAGGTAAGGTCACTAGGCTGAACAAAAAGGTACCATCATCGCAAGATGCAATGAGTGAGTGAATTAGAGTGTCCAAATAATCAACGGTGGGTTGGGTAGGGTAGGTTGTGGGAAAATGGGTACGGGCCAAGGTCAAGGTGAGTAGGAAGATGCACATGCATAAATTCTTGTAAGGTATCAAATTTGTAAGAGCAAGTAGACTCCACATTGTCGACAAATCGGTAGGGTCATCCAAACAAGGGTTGTTGAGGTCCGATATCTAGGGTAGAGGATATGGTCCAGACACACAATGAGGTAAGATGCAGGAACGTGTAGGTGTAGTTTTAGTACATCTAAAAGGTCAAGGTGTTGTTTGGGTAGACCACTTGATAGGTAGGAAAGGAAAGGTCGTTGGGTTTGCCAAAATGGGTAACAATGACGTAAGGTGCGGTGTGTATACAATGTAAGAAGGTGCAAGAGGGGGTGGGTAGTGGTCTAAGTTTGTACAAAGGCTAATATGAGGGGAATAAACATGCCCCAACTGATGGTGAGGTTGGGTGATAAGTAATAAGGTCATGAGGGTGAGGTGTAAGGTCAGGGTTAACTTTAGGTTAGGTGAAAAAGGTTTCGGGCAAGTAGATGTGGTGCAAGGTGGGGTAATGGGGTCAAAAAGGATAACCGACACCGGTTATGGAAACCAATGCCGGGTCAGAGAAACCAACCATGGTAGACTAGGGCATATGACTGATGTTGGTCAAGTTAAACCGACATCGATTAGGTTTGGGGTAAAAAGTAAAAAATATGTATGCTAGAGATTCATTTTAACCTGTCCACTTTATAGAAAATGATAGAGAGAATTATTTTTAGTATTTTCCATGAAGAAAAGGACAAGGTGTACAACATTGAGTTGGAGGTATCTAAGTGGTTGGAGGAGGTAGGTGGATGGGGCCATGAGATCATTTAGAGTGATTGGATTGGTCAGAGGACCGAGAGTTTGATTGGAGGCATGGCAGCAGCGGGTGGAGGTGTGGGAGATCCAACAACGGGGAGACTGGACATCCCGATGAGGAGGCGCCTACGTGTAGAGGTAGGATTCGATCCATTTGTAGTTTTGGATTAAAATTTTTAGGAAAAATGAAAAGAATGGGGAGGGGGTTCAAAAATTTGAAAATGTGGATAAAATGAATGGATTTGGGTATGGGGAGAGGCCATAGAGGTTATTTAGGTAATAAAAATGATTTTGGGTAGGTTGGTTGGGTGTTTGGGTAGGTTTTAGGTCGTATTTTGGAATTTTTGAAAAATTGGGGGCGTGGGGTTTTGGGCTGTGGAGCCAAAAAAAGACCAATGTTAGTCAGACTAAGCCGGCATCGATCAGGGTTAGGTGACCAATGTCACCATCATCGTGACCTTTATTGGTTAGTAATTGCCGATAACGGTCAACATAAATGTGGTAAGGCTATATTGGGTGGAAATGGGTAGAAATGGGGTATAAGAGGGACCAAAAGAGAGGTAGGAGGAAAGGGGTTAGGTAAGTGATGTCCTAGGTAAGGTAATATGGGGTTGGGGTAAACAAGCAAAGGGTAGATGATAGGTTAGGGAAGTAGGTATGGGATAGATATGGGTTATAAGAGGATTGAAAGAGAGGTAGGAGGATAGGGGTTAGGTAAGTGATGTCCTAGGTAAGGTAATATGGGGTTAGGGTAAACAGCACAGGGGGTAGATGATTGGTTAGGGAAGCGTGTATGGGATAGATATGGGGTATAAGAGGGACTCAAAGAGAGGTAGGAGGAAAGGGGTTAGGTAAGTGATGTCCCGGGTAATGTAACATTCTCATTTTAAGACTTTATAAACAAGGAATGTTTTTAATACAAATGTACTCTATTCTAAATCATCATAATTTAGAACACACATTCCATGCCAATCAATCTCATAACAGATAACCATATGTAACTATAATGACTCGGTGAAACACTCGCTCTCTCATGTTAACTCATTGAATTATATACTAGGTATACTTGGTTCTCTTACCCTTTTCTGGGTATTAAGTGTTCTGTTTAAGAGGCCTATTTAAATATTTGTTACCAATATTAATCTAAAATATCACTTCTTAAACTAGGTGACATAGGAAAATGCAACCCCAACTTGTGACACGTTGGCCAAAGATTTCCAACGTACTGTTCATATTACTATTCCTAGACAACATACTCATGTAACATAATACGTCCTTCACTCCACTTCATCTATTATCTAGAATGGTATTTATTGAATCTGTCAGTCCACTTGTTCTAGGTTTTACCCTAACCAAGGGTAGTAACATCGTTTAGTGTAGAGGACTACTCGCGAGGACTAAGGATACATAGGCATACTTGATTGACCTAAGTCAATCACGTGTGTCTAGTTATCCTAAGTCATCGAGATGTCCCTAACACTAAATCATGCTTCTAACCTAACCTAGGGTATAACTAAGAACAAGTTTGAGTTATGTAAATCTAGGTGATTTAACCCTAAAGGGTGTTGCAACATGTCAATTGCAACACAGTATCCTCGCAAAGACCCAAGTCTTCACGAAGGTATTGTACTGTAGTTGGCGTGTGCCAACATCCATCTGAGTCATCCCATCTGGATGTACATATCCCGAAGAAGTTAATTACTTAATTATTTTCTATAATTAAGGTCTAATTACAACAACCCTACTTGAATCCCTAGTTTCATTAACCCCTAAGATTCCAACTATCATTGAGTTGTAATTTATTTACAGAAACATCAAGATTGCCCCTTATTTTTTATCATTAACTTCCTACTTTAGGATTCAGTTTAATAAAATAGAAGCAGAAATCAAATAATATGGTTCACTCAATTTACTCATCCATTCTTAGCTTGTTTAAGTTCGAATTAGATCCCTTTATATTAGACTTCATTGAGATGAAGTCTACTTGTTAAATGTTCATGTTTACCTTTCATTTGTCTTATACCTTTAAAGGTATTGGTCAAGAGGTAGTTCATCTTCCTCTTTCTTATTAATAATTAGGGTTCATTGCAACCCCTTACATTATTCAAGATATCATAATGAATTTGCACTAACACCATTTTATTAAACCATATTGATTTAGTTAAATGATCAGCCATGAATGCCAACTTGTTAAGTTGCATTTTAATAAAGGGATAGTGTATCTATTTCCCTTACCACCTAATTCATTTTAAGTCAACTGAAAGGATTCCATACAAATATGAATATGAGAGAATAAAGATAATCCTACAATTTCCTTCACACAATGTACAAAGAGAATGGCACATAAAGTACATAACCCACAATCTTTTCCATTCATCTAAGTGGAATACATACTTTACAAGTCCAAACATTTTAGACATTTTTAATGTCAAACAACATCAATAAGCTCAATTAAGAAATACAACTTTTCCTCTTACAAATACATTTCAATAATGAATCATATTTCCTCATAAAAGTTCCAATCTTTAGGTAAAAAAAGTAACATCATAAAAGAACTTGTCTCCTTTTATCACTTACGAAGTCCATCTATAAAAATTTCTAGCATAGGTCAGTTCATTGAACTAACATGATAAGAATTAAGCATTAAAATGATGTGCTTTCAACTAACTGTTTCATAAAAAGAACTCTACTTTTATGAAATAGCTAAAGCATTACAAAAAGATACATCATAAAGAAATAACAATCATGAAAGGAAGAACAAAGTGTTAGGCCATATTAACATTAAGTAAAGATCATGATGTAATCAAAACAATGTTCAGCCAATGATTTCATAAGGAATTTTATACCAGATAAGTAATATTCCATCCAAATTACTTACCACATTCCTACTATAGATATTTATAGCTCATTTCTTGATTCATTCAATCTAAATCAAAGAAAGTTACTAACTCTAATAATTCACAAAAATAGAGTTATTTTAAGGAAGCAATGATCTACAATACTCAACATTAACTTACTCCATCATAGAATATCTAAGGCCAAGCTCATTCAATATTTATGAAATAATTTAGGATGAACCATCAACATCTTAAAGTAAGAGTTTCCTATTTTAAGATACTACATCCAAATTCAAAGCCAAACTCTAGCCTAAGTTTTAGGTTAGCATCTACAGGTTTGATAGAGCATAAATTCCATTTACATGCACCTAGAATTTATCACACATCACCATAATTAGATCCCTAACAAAATAATAGTCAAGGAGAAGAAAGAAAAATCTATCCTCCTACTACCCACTCTACAATTCCTTCCATATAATGTAACCGAACAGGTCAGCTCCATACACATGAGTAAAATAGATGAAAGAATGAACAAAAAGATAGAGAGAGAGTGACAACTTCTATCTTCCTTTAGAGTTCGAAGAGAACAATATTGAATACCTTAACCTCAGAATAGAGAGAAGGATGTCAACACACAAGGATGAGATAAGATCTCATTATTCCATCCTAAAAAGAGGAATACAAATCGGGAATAAAATAACAGAGGAAGATCCGATTAAGAGATCATTCTACTCTAACAAACATTGAAAACATAGAACTATTCAGTACTGAATCAAGATATACGATTGCAACATGCAAGTCAAAAACTGAAGATAAAGTTATCTCAACGTACAAATAAGAACAACTACAGTAGTGCAAAAGCTACGACTAAAAGAGTTATTCAAATGAATTTAGTTAGCAACAATACTTGAAGCAACAAACAACAATTGAACATTCAAACTCATCCCAACATTAATAGCATCAATCTATACATTTCTTTAATTTTCCCTTCAAGAGAGAGACAAAGTACCATTAAATAATGTAATCTTATGTGACCACAATTTCTTTTCGAGTGTCATCAAAATAAATCTTACCCATCCTTTGATGGTAAATGAAGAAAATGAAAAACAAGATTTACAGTCAAGCCAACCCATATTCCCAACTTCACAAGAATCAAAGGAACAATCTATAGGGTAAGAAAGGAAAGAACCCAACCCCGATTCGACCACAAGGAAGAACAAAAAAAGCAACATGACCCCAAGTCGTGCTCAAAGTTGAGCTCAAAAGGAGAAGAGTAAAACCGAAAAAATTCCAACTCATTTCCTTAAGATAGTCAAGACTGCACTAATCCATAATTCAACTTAGATATCCCATTCCTTCAGTAACATCTATATATATCAAATTTAAATGTCAGGATCCAAATAAATCCAACAAGATGAATCTGACAAGATAATCTCTGTAGCACAAAATCTTATTTCAAAAAGATGCATAAACATTCAATAAGCCTTTCCAAAATCACGACCACAGGATAACTTTCAGCCCTACTATCAGACATATTGCAACAAGGAGGTTTGTTCAGGACCATTCTGAATCAGGTAAGTATTTAAAAAATTTCCTTATGCCTTATAGGTGCAAGCAACAAAATTGATGTCATAAAAGTTCAAGCAGAAGCTAGCATGAATTAATCAAATTTCAAACAAGGGAGAACCAAAACCCAAAACATACTTCTTCCATAGTAGTCCAACAGAGTTCTCAGAATCAAAATGTCTTAGCTCAGCAACAATATAACATGTTACAATTGTTTTCCAGCCAAAAATGACTCCCTAAACATTGAGTCAGACTATCTAATTTAGCATAGTTCAAACAAATGTAAAAATATTTGAAATCATCTCGAGCTCAATAGAAGATAGCCCATTTCAAACTTTCACCCAATAAAAGAAACAAACCCAGCTCCTATCTTTAACAAATAGTGAACCCTTCTATACCATTTTTTTGCACAGTCAATAGAAGATCACAAGATTTGACAACATTCAGTCCAAACAATGGTTAAAGCCTAATTTGTTCACTTTTCCAACAAAGAAACAAACCCAGATCAAATCTTCATCACATAATGAATTCAAGCAAGAAAATACAGTGAAAAATACAAGCATGAATGCAAGATAAACATATCATAAAAACTCATTTGTTTCCAAGAGCAGAGTTATTTTAATGAAAACACTTAGTAAAAAGTAGAACAACTTAATGGATAGAGCCTATCATGCTTGATAGAGCTTCTTATCAATTTGTAGAATATTTCATTGAGCCTCCATAGTCTCTCTTTTTTCCAAGTGACATCAACAACTCCAATATTCCTACTTCCTCTTATACCTCCATAGGATCCAAAAATAGCTCAAGAATGCCAAGAATATCAATGGATCAAAAATAGAACTGTTGGTTCAAAGAACCAAAAACCCCATGCAGAGAAAAAAATCAAAATGAACCAAAGATCAAATATTTTTCCAAAAATCCACCTTGCATATCTCCTAGGTGGTTTCTTCGCATTACCGAAGCTAATTAATGCAAGGATCGGCTTCCTCTTATCTCTCCTCACCACCGCCATCCAAGTTTGGCAAACCTTATTTTCAAAATTTGCATGCAATTTATATTTAGTGATGATGCCAACTAGGCATCCCCCTAACTCCCATGCCTCTGCCAAAACTGACAGTTCAGAGGGTATTAAAACCAAAATCAAATCTCATTAATTCCTTGAAAAATGACACCACTACCCTTACCACTTGCTAAGTAGTCTCAGTAGGTACCCTTTAGATAGTATTAGTTTAGGTTAGATTAACATTAGGTTAGAAATCAACCTTAGTCCTTAGGTAAATAGTATTTTCCTTAGGTTGTTTCAAAACTTCCTAACCATAAAACATACCATCTTAGGTTAGGGTAATAACCTTAATAGTTTAGCAATAGGTCCTAGGTAGGTCTTAACTACCTTAGGTTAAAATCCAAATAGTATAGAACATTACAACTTAGATTAAGGTGTTTACCTTAATAACTTAGTAATAGGTCCTTGGTCCTATTATGCTATTCAGCATTATAAAATATTTAACAAGAAGGCCCAGGCTTACCAATTATAATATGATGCAAAGCAAGGACACCTGAAGCCAGGTCCTTTAATTTTATAAACAAAACACAACTCAGTCCCACTTCACCTTCCATTTCAGAATGCCAAGTCAACCAGATGAATCAGGTAAGGAGAACTGAAGCATACCTTGGATCAATGGAATTGATCCAAGGTTTTGTTTTCAACACTTAATAGTTAAGACAACAACAATACAAGCTCGTAATACTTTAAAAAAATGAATTAAAGTTGTACAAAAAGATGAATGGCCTCATTTTCAAGTAAGCAGAAATCAAAACAAAGTGAATCTCTTCACAATAATAATTTATCCATTACAAACATGATTTCCAACAGTCATAAGAGTACACTTTCCTAAGATAAATCACATGTCAACGTTGCACAATGTCAAGAGGGAAAGTAATCACAGTAATAGTTTTTTCAAAGATGTTAGATCTAAAATAATATGGGGTTTGGGTAAATGGGTGCAGGGTAAATGATAGGTCAGGGAAGTAGGTATGGAATAGATAGGTGTGTGGTATTTTTTGACATGGTGGAGTTGTAGATGGGTACAAGCACGCCATCAAATGATGATGCGGGCCAGATTCCCACCGTTGGGGGAGATACGACCTCGGGTCGTGCGGAGGAGTGGGGGCACATTTGAGTGGTTGGCCTAGTTGGCATCAGCATTATAGGTAGATCCAATGGGATCATAGCCTCATGGTTGTGCTCATTGATAGATGGGATTTTGTGACCAATAATTTCCACTCACCCATCGAGATGATGATCACGTTGGAGGATGTCTACCAAATATTGTGGTTTCCAATTATTGGTGAGTTAGTGTATACAGTGTCAGTAGATGTGGCCTTCGAGGAGATGATCACAATGTTTGTGGAGATGGCAAATGAGTTGACTGAGCACAACGCTAGCCTTGTATATGGGGTGATGTACACAACACACCCAAAGGAGACATGGTTGGCGAAAGTATTGATGATGGTTGTGGTGGGGTGCTATGCTCTAATTAGTTGATAGGGTGGCGTGTTTCTTTGAGGTTTGACTTGGGGTTTTACGAGAGATGGTGGAGGATCAAGTCTACTTTACTTAGGCACCTTCCTATTTGGTGCAAATTGATAAAGAGCTCCGAGGTTATCGAAGAGGATGTGCCGCTATGGCCTATGTTGTACATTCATGTTGCATTGTTGGGTGTATGAGCACATTGTGATAGTGTGGCCATGAGGATTGCTAGTAGCAGATTGGCATAGAGGTGGATAAAGAGCATGTTACAGGAGGTGGGTGGCAGTTGGGGATCTCTCGACAAGGTGAGGAGGTGACCTATGATGTCATGCACTATAGATAGAGGTTAGAGGGGATTTATGCAATGGATATCATATGGTGGTCTGTATGTGGGCTACCTAACATTTAGAGGTATGAGGATGGAGATGCGAGGATTGCCACTATTGCAAAGTGGATATAGGGTACGCATGTTAGCGAGCATGAGATGATTCCAATTTATAGATTCCAATGACAGTTTGGACTAGTTCAAGATGTCCCCCCTCCTATTGTACGATATCATCGAGAGGATGTGGAGAGGCCTTTAGATCCACCTCACCCTACAGATCCAGCAGGTTAGGCAGAGATTCCAGTGGATGGCTAGATTGATGATGTAGGGGTGACTGATGGGTACAGACGTTGGTAGGTCAGAGTTATAGGTGGCACCTCCACGGCTAGGGTAGCCAGATTTGGCTATAGTGATAATATAGAGAGATGCACTATAGGGACATGTGACAACATTGGGAGTGTAACTGACCGCTGCACAAGCACATGTAGTTACCTTGATGGGGCAGGTGACTATTTTATAGGGAAAGTTCAGCACAGGTATAGGCACAAGGGCCAAGATAGAATGGGGCATTGATTTCCACTGTAGGTATAGGTCACAGGTTTGTAGAGCCAACTAGTGGCATCACAGGCACATGTAGCCACCTTATAGGGCCAGTGACTACATTATAGGGGAAGTTGGCTACTACCCAGGGATAGGTGGTGGTACATGTACCTGCACACAGGGTTAGGGATAGGATTTACAGGAAAAGGGGCCAAGGGAAATATTAGTAGGTCTTATTACACAGTGGTAAGTGAGGCCCATGACGCCTCTGTAGACAATATCGATGGCATGGTTTAGGGATGACCTTAATGAGGTCCTCTATTATCATGATTTCTTTGACCGTGGTTGGGATAGATGTCCCCTCCTATGTAGAGCACAGGTACAATAGGCATCAAGTGAGAGGATGAGGTCCCATACACATAGTGCCAAGAGTGCATGAGGCCTAGAGGTGAGGCCAAAGAAAGGGTCGGGGTGAGGCCACTAGTTCATGAGGCTCGACCCAACCGTAGGTTCAACAAAGGTGGACAAATGCTTTTGGCAGGTGGAAGATCAAGTAGTAGAGGAGACATATGTGATTGATTGGGATATCGATGAGGCAATGATTGATGTCATCATTTGGAGTATTATTTTGATATATACCGGCTTGCATGCCAAAGATAGTGAGGCTTTATATGAGAGTTTTGATCATATACCAGCCTCTGCCAAGATGGTGAGGTCAGATATGAGAGTTTTATGAGATTTATATTATTTTTATCGTTGTATATTGGATGGATACACCAAATCTTATGATGAGATTGATGATTGCAGATGATATACTTATGTTGGAAGAATTTGATTGTTAGTTGTATACGGATGGAAACTAGGTGTATTAGGCATGGTGGATTCGGGTTGATTTAGGCATGGTTGAGTCAAAGTTGAGGAATGGTTCGAGTCAGCCGTCATAGGCATGGTGGAGTCAGGTCATAGGCATGGTTGAGTCAGAGGTCATAGGCATGGTTGAGTTAGGTCATATGCATGATTGAGTTAGGTCATACGTATGGTTGAGTCATGGTTTTGTTGCTGATTTAATTTCAAGGTATTTGATATTATGGAAAATAAATAATGATGTATGTGTATGTTGTGGTTTACTTTAGAGAATGTATGATAATATGGACCATGTTGATATGATCGTAGGTAATGTGTGATTATGGTAAAGAAATGGTAAATGTGATGAAATGAATGTATGTGTTGTAATGGTATATTAATTTCCAATTATTTGGTGATAAAATGGAAACTAACTAAGATATAATATGATTGGAACAAGTAGAAAATGATGGGAGGTGAACGGTTGTAGAAGAGAAAAGGTGATGACGATGGTCGAGCTAACCTCCAAGGGCCCCATTCCTTAGAGTGCCGCCTACATAGCCTCGGTGAAAAAGGGCCTCGATCGATGTAGTTCTCCGTAAGCTAGGGAGGAATGTTGTGGGGATTGGAAAAAGGTTGATAAGTTAGAGGTAGGCTGGGTTTGTGGTCATGTAGGTAAGGGTAAACAGGAAAGGTATATGTTTGGGTCAAGTGGTATGGGTGAATAGGTAGGGTTAGATCTTGGGTCAAAGTTATAGGCATGGTGAATGTGGGTCATTGGTATAGGTAAATAGGTGAAATAGGTAAAGGTCATGGGTAAGGGTAAATAGGTAGGGTCAACTATTGGGTCAAAGGTATGGGTGCACGTGAGCTATGTGATTTAGGTTGGGTTGGTTGTTTTTGAGGTCGGTTCAAGTGTTGGTTGATTCATGGTTATTAGGAGGGATTAAGCATATGGTCGAGGTAGGTATGGATGGGTAAAAGTCTTTGTCCACGGCCGAGGAGAGTCACAGTGTTAGAAAGTAGGTGATTGAAGCAGGTGCGTGATGCTATCCATTTGGGAAGGACCATTGTTAAGAAAACCAAGGGTAGGGCTGATGAAATCAAAGTCCCTAAAAACCTTACATGTTGGACTGCTCAAGAGGTGACTAAACGTGCATGATCACAACATGTGATATTGGTGGCATCATCCCATGACCTGGTTAGAAAAGCACACAGAAAAGGGGGTGAGATGGTGAAGGTTCGCAAACTTGTAGGGGGGTAGGACACCTCATTTACAAGATGTCAAAGAACCAAGATAGACAAGTCCATGTTGAAAAAATTGTACTTTTTGCTTTGGGTTATTATGGATAGATTGATTGATGTGGGAAGTCTATGTGGGATAAGTAGAAAATATCCTTGAGGTCTTCATGAAGTTGATTGATGTGGGAAGCTTCAGAACATTTGTAGTTTGGTAGGCATGGTCTCTATTTTTTTGAAAGACTAAAATAGAGTGTGGCTAGTGCAAAGTATAGTTGTCCTTCGAGGGAGCAGTCTATTTATGGCCACTAGATATGAAAGATAGATGTCATTTTGAGGGATTCATATTATTTCTAGAAGTTTGACTCAAGGAGTATGATCCTATTTTATTGGTGAATTGGTTTTACCAAATTAAGCCATGGAAAAGGTTATAGAGGAATATAGAGATTGTGGGTCAATAGGTGAAGTTATAGGTCAACAAGTTGAATCAGGCGAGAGGTTTGTGGAATGGGAAATGACCAATGGATTCCATTTGCTAAGGTACAAAAATTATCTATGAGAATCATGCCATGAGTAGAGTCGAGGTATTCATATTGAAGATAAGGTTGAAAAAGTGACGGAAAGTCACACGATTCTTTGTTTAATCATTGGTACACAAGGAGGTGAAAAAGGTGTGGGTGCTCGCTCACGAGATGAGCCGGTAATAGTCAATGGGTGATAGGGCACTTGGTTCAACAATAACATCGTCAAGATGCAAGATTTTGAGTTGCTTAGGTTTAGGTTTACCATCGAGTGAAGATAAATTATAAGCACTTGACCCATAGGTATGAGTAACGATATAGGGTCCAAGCCAATTGGGAGAAAATTTTCCCCGTAGGTGTTTCTCTGATTTCATTAGGTGTTTATTTTACTTGTAAGAAAAGGTCTTAAAATTAAAATATTTAGGTGTGGATGTGTTTTTCGTAAGTGCATTCGATACATTTTTGGTAGATTTGAAGGTGATCAAGATCGTTAAGATGACGTTTCATCTAATAACTCTAGTTGTGCTAATCGGTCTCGACGAAAGTCATCGTTGTAAGCATGTCCTCGAGTGAGATGTGAAGAGATGGATCTATACTTTGAGAGGCAAGACAACCTCGGTACCATAGACTAGAGGGAAAGGTGTGGCAATAGTAGAAGTGCGAATACTAGTGCGATAATCCCACAAGGCGAAAGGAATGTGTGTATGCCAATTCTTCCCAATATCATCAACTACTTTCATGAGGATTTTGTTCAAGGTTTTATTGGCTGATTCTCAGTTTTGTAGGGTTTTATTGGTTGTTTGAGGATAGTAAGGTGAAGAAAATAGAGCTGAATTCCAAATCCATTACAAAGTTTCTCGTAGGGTTTCTTTTTGAATTTTTTGTCATTATCCATGATGAGGAAGTGAGGGACACTAAAGCGATAAATAATGTGATGGTTGATGAACTCATAAATTTTCTCAACTTTTGTAGAAATGAAGGGAATGGCTTCTACCCATTTAGTGTAGTATTCAGTAGTGGTTATGATCCATTGGTGGCATTAGGAATAATGAGGGTTAATCTCACTGATGAGGTCGAGACCCCACCGAGAGAAAGGCCAAAGGTCTCGTGCCCCGTAGGGCATGACCTAGGGTATGATGAAGGTTCGAATGTTGTTGAAATTTCACACATCTTTTAACGTAATCACAACAATCGCACTTGAGGGTGGGCAAGAATAGCTAAGGCGAAGGATACGCTTAGTGATAGATAGGCCACTCATATGACCCCCACAAATATCATCATGAATTTCTTTCATGGTATAGGGTATTTTGGAGCTAGTGAGGCATCGAAGAAGGATACCATCAGAACAGAGTTATAGAGGATACCTCCCATTATAAAATACCGAGATACCTTTTTGAGAAAATATCATCGACCACCGCGGGCAAGATCTTGAGGAAGGATGGAAAGGGAAAGGTAGTCTGAGTATTGTAGATACCAAAGGTCTGATGGGTCAATGGTGGGTTTCTCGACGAGGTTGATAAAGTGTGAGATAGGTATGAAGGTGACTGCAATATCTCGCACTACAAAAATATTTTGGAGTCAATGGACGATAAGGGTATTTGCAGGTAAGACAAACCATGGAGTCTCGTAAATTTTTCATGGAGCGTGGGATGGTTTGTAGGTCAGAATTGGCCAAAGGTGGTTAACAGAGGTCCACATGGGATTTTTTCCTTTGTAATTCCTCATTATGAAATTGGTATAGTCCATTAAACTATTTTACCACTAATTGATAATCACCACATATATTTATGGTTTTAACATCTAAGGTTTAGCACTTTGGAGACCTAATACGAGTGCTTCATATTTAGCTATGTTGTTGGTACATGAAAAGTCAAGTTTGAAAGATAGGGGTATGAGTTCACTATTGGTGGAATGAGGATGATTCCAGACCCACCACCATGTTAACACTTAGATCCATCAAAGAATAAGGTCATTTGATAATTGGGAGGTTCCTCGCAGGATCATCGAGGAAAGGGTAACGATAGATTCATCGGGAATTCAAAGTTGCCAGATTGGGAGAGTGGGGCATCACCATTGGTCAAAAATAACTTGGCCTTTGATAGATTTTTGGTGAAGAAAGGTGATATCAAGATCGGCGAGGAGCATGAGCCAACAGAAAATTCATTTGTTTTGGAATGGTTTAGCATACATGTAATGCAAGGGGTCCGTGTTGGTTATGACGAAGGTAGTGTGGTTGAGTAGGTAGTGGTGAAGCTTGGTGGCCACAAAGACCAAAGAAAGACACAACTTTTATGTGTGTGTATACCTAGTCTCGTAATCCATAAGTGTATGAATTATCTAGTAAAACTCTTGTTCCTTGTGTTGGTCATCACGATGGGTGAGCATAACGCCCAAGGAATGGTCGGTGGCAGAGATATAGAGGTAGAAGGGTTAGTCATCTTTAGGTGGGGTAAGGATAGGTGGTTGCAGTAGGTATGCTTTCAAGGCCTTGAAAGCTTTATGAAAATATGCATTCCAATGAAAGGCAATATCCTTTTTAAGGAGGTGGTGAAAAGGTTCACATCGGTCTGATAGTTGAGAAATGAACTGACAAATAGATTACAATTTACCTTCTAAGATATGAAGTTGGAATAGGTTAGTGGGTGGGGGCATCTCGAGAATGGCCTCGATTTTAGCAGGGTAAACTTCAATGCCTCGTAAGGAAACAATGAAGCCCAAGAGATTACCCGAGAGGATGGAAATACACAATTTTTAGGTCAAGATGCATGCAATATTGGATGAGGAAGCCAAGATGATTTTAAGTACGGGTAAGTGTTTGGCATGACTTTTGATTCTCCCAAAAGGTTGTCACAACATAGTCTTCCAATATATATGCATAATGTCATGGAAGATATATAGTCATGGCTCATTGGTAGATCAGACCCGCATTATTCATAAGGGAATGATGTGATAGAAAAAGGTCCCCCAAGGGGTAATGAAGGCAGTTTTGTGTTGATCCCAAAGTGCGAGTAATATTTGATTATAACCCAAGAACCGGTCCATTAGAGATAACATCTCATGTCCGGCCGTGAGGTCAATCAATTGGCCTATGATGGGTAGAGGAAAGTCATCTTTAGGGAAAGTTAGGTTGAGGTCATGAAATTCCATACATATGAGGAGTACCCCATTTTTAGTAACAAGAACGATGTTAGAAATCCACCGGGGTAGAGATGGGTAAGATGAAGGAGACATAAAGGAGGCATCGAGCTCTTATTGATGAGAAGGGCAATGCATGGGTGCATTTTGTGTAATTTTTCCTTCATGGGTTTGGCATCAGGTAGAGTGATATTATAGTGGACCATGATTTTGGGGTCAATACTAGCATATATCAGCATATGATGAAGCAAAAACATTGCTATGGTTGTGAAGGAAGGAAGTGTAGGCTTCCTGTTAAGTGGGGTCCAACGATTGGCCTATCTTTAGAATGCGGGGGTCATCCAGAGTGTGGATGTTAATATCAATCGTTGACTCATTCAACATGTTTTATGTCTCATAAGGCAATGTTTGGTGAAGGTAGGATTCCTCTAGGCCTAAATAGGTAAGGATAGAGTCATCATCATGATATTGGATAACGTTGATGGAAGGATCATCGACATCAATCATGTCGTGGCAGAGGAAAGGAAGAGAAGCAGAACCTCACCATCTCGCCGATAAGTTAGAGGTCCCAAGGAAATGGTATTTATGGAAAAAAGTAGTAGGAATAGATTCTAGATCTATAGACTCCGCAGGTGATGTTGGTTGGCTAGGCAAAGATCTCGTAAGGCTAGGGTGCCTCTTTCGATGAGGTCGCAATGGGGTTGTTTAGAGAAGGATCAAAATATCCAACCCCATCAGTAGTCTTTGTGTTTACGGGTAGTGTAAGGGATGATAGTGTGACAACCTTGTTCATAGAGACCAAAGCTAAAACCCTTCCAGGAAAAGTGATGGAGGAAGGTATGTGAGAAGTGTCGATCGTCAACAAAGGAAGGGTTGAGGTAAATGGTAGGGTTTGGGTTAGTGGTTTGTGCATGTGGGTAGGAGTGTTGAGGCCTCAATAGGTCCAACCGTGATGAAGGTGTGGGGGTCCATAGGTGAAACTTTCACCAATAGAGTGTTGAATGGGGGTACTAGTGAAGGTTTCCATATTCCCATGCGAAGTAAGGAACATATCGACATTATAGAGGCATCATTCCCCAAGGTGAGGAGTCAAAACACCCTCAAGCAGCATACGTACAGTCAGACACCAAATTCGTGTCTTACGACCCCTCGTGACCCGCATCCCATTTCGCAATCTAACCTCATCACCTAAACCTTACACAATTATTTATTAATTACCTTATAATTGATAAATCCACATCACCTTACCCGCCACCTCACTTCGCCACCTCATCATGACCTAGCCCTAACCCTAAACTAACCTAATTAAGACCCATGACTTGGTCTAGACTCACATCCATAACTAATGCCTCCTTACTCGCACCCAAAGCCGACCTTCTAGCCACTGACCAAGCCCGAATCGATCTCTCGGGAGAAAAGCAGGAAGGTGGGCTATTTTACTATAAAAGCCTACTTTTTCCTCATCGATGCCGGTCCTACTCGACCGCCGCTCTGCTACGCAACCGCCATCGGTTCCTCGAAATGGGCTCCCAAACCAAAACAACGGATCAGAATTTTTCATTTTGGGAGATCACCAAAGGATTTTCGGATCAACAGAGAGCATCATGAGCGAGGAACAGAGTCCAGATCTTCACTGACAGAGCAGAGACGAGTGGAAATACCAAGTGTTTACAACCAAGGCGATCAACTCGCATCTTCACAAAACCAAGAAGTCACATCTGCATGTCCTCGTTATAACATTTCTTATGCTCGTGAATTTCAGTCCTCCTAAATCCATCTCGAATCTACTACCCAACGTGTCATCAGATCTAACTCGTATTCTTTTGCTTCTAATCATCCCGCTTCCTAATATCATCCATAAACCAGCCTTACAAAACACCATAGCTACCAAGAAGATCCTAGAACCCACCGGTATCGGCTATCAAGAACTGCATCGGCTATCAAGAATCGACATCGGTTCCTCTCGATCAAAACCAAAACCAGCCTTTCCCCTACCCACTCAACGAAACAACTTAATTGATATCTTACGCTTTTGTGTTAATTCATATTAAGCAGGGAACCACCACCTTCAAAGGAAGTTTTATATTTCCCTGGGCCCAAGGCAGCTTCCCTCATTTATTGTCTAATTAAAATCTTGTGGTCTTGTGTTCTTATTTGCAGTAGTCCTTCCAAGACAAAAGGAGTTCTTCGCAGCTCAACCCGATCTTTCTCTACGCACGCGCACACCATCTCGACATTCAACATGTATTCCTCCTAACCCTAACCTCATCTGCTTTCTAAAAGGAATGAAAGGATGAAGCAACTCTATTCCCGAGTGAAACATTCCGAGTGAAACATTTTGTCACACCATGGGACCCATTTTGGGTTTCTTTTCTTGCTTATTTTTCATTTTAGGAAGCATACTTCATTGTGCACACTTTTGTTATATATTTCAGTAAAGAATTTGTCTTGCTTTCCTAGTTTCGACATTAGTGAAAGTCATCTCTCTTGCTTCATCGAATATAATTTTCGATTTGGGTTTAAAACACATGCATCGTGCATTCCCGCTGTTGTTCTTCAATTCTAAAGAACATAGATTAAGTAACATGTCGTATACATGGGGGTGATATCCACTAGATTGACAGAAATTAACCCTAGTTTCACCGCACAACACATACCGAATCACTTCACAATTAACACAACAGCCAAACATCCCCCTTTTCCGCGGTATTCCTCCGCCCGATCGAGGTAACCTTATAAGCCAAAACAAACTTGACATTTCCCAGGTCTTGTTGTTTAGGATCCGACATCATCTTACGCCTAAAGGCATAAGCCCACGATAACTAAAATTAACCCTAGGATTAGTCTCTGATTTGCGGTGCATCTTCGCTTGTTTTCAAATTCTATTTTTTCGTCATACTTTGTCTTCTCGTGATCAATAAGTTGATAAATATACTCAACGCTGCTAAAAATCAAATTAGCAGCCTTTTATATCTTCTTATCCTAGACTTTGACACCGCATCGGTTAATCGACCGACGCCGTTGCTTCTAGACGACACGTTGCTATTAAACCGATATCGCCATCGTTTCATCGCCCCCGACAAACCAAAGAACTTGCCAAATTCATCATTCTCGAGGTTGTTTTTGTTCTTGATAGATTGAAACTTTCCTCGTGTGTTCTTGTCCATGGTTTTCATCACTTAAGCAAGCCGCCGCCATGGTTTCACATGCCCGCTTCCGTGTCTTCGCCTCAATCACCCCTTCACATTCTATGTGGAACCCTACTGACACCAAGTGAGATCCCCAAATTCCTCGTAGGAGACAAGGACTTTGCCAAATTTCCTGGATGCTAATCCTGGGCTACTGCATAATACTATTTGTCTCATGCCCCGACCGTACGCCCGATGGTCACCTCCTTATCGGGCATGCCTATTAGTATAGCCTGCTCATTTAGCTCCCACTCCTCCCGATAACACCGCCTTACTTCCCGCATCTCTAGCCCCGCCTCCCAATCCGACGGCTTCAGAGGTTCATACGACCCCGATTAGCTTTCCTTTCGTTAATCTTGACCCCACGATCGCTACCACCAACCGCCCTACCTCATCTCTTCTTCGACCACTCCATTCATGACTTACTCTCTACCACCTATTCACACGAGCTTTCCTTCTCAAGCTCCGCCTACCTTTTCATTCCCATACACGTATCCAAAGAACCTCAACACCTTATATGGGACATCCTATTCTGCTGCTCCAACATACTCATCCTCCATACCTTATCAACACTTAGCCCCACCATTGTCCAAACTGGAAGCCCTTGGTCCAACTTGCCTCCGCTTACCACAACCGCATCATCATCTCATCCAACCACAGATTTCATCAAACAAATGATGGACAAAATGCAAAACCCGGAGGCTTCTGCTTCGGAAGTCGAGCGCCTGACTTCGACATACGAGCAAGTTTGTCGAGAGCCCATTCACCCTTCTCGTCCCCCTTCATTCATATCCTCCTCAATGGGAGTTGCCAAAATTTACTCGCTTTTAAAAGAAAGAGGATCCTCAACAACACTGCGATCATTTAGACATGCTTGTTATTTGATCGCCCCGATGACACCTCATATTCGCACCTTCCCATGTCCTTATCAGACTCGCTTGAGTGGTACAAAGGCTTTAACCCAAAGACTCGATCTTCTCTTTTAACCAACTAGCCCAATCTTTTTCGGATCATTTCTCCATTAACATGCCAAGAAAGTATCTATCACCGACCTCTATGCCATCCGACAATTTGAGGACGAATCTATCGCAGATTTCGCTGACGATGGCGGGGCCTTATCAACCAACTTACGTATGCCTTGCCTCAAACCGAACTTATCGAATCGCTTACATGGCCTCGCGCTAAGCACATCTCCCCACCCTCCAAATTCAAACTTTCCGTACATTCGACGAGGTTTTTACTATGGCTCGAAAATTAGAAATTCGAGCCTTAAGAGGAGAAATCATGGTCGCAGAACAAAACCCCATTTCCAAACTCCCGATTCTACCAACAAGCCAAACACCACCACTCCTCACGCGTCCACTTCTTCTAAATCAAAAGGAGCTATCCACGCGTAATGGTCAAATCTCAAACACCGTCCAATACTCCACCAAAACCACCTATAAGTACAAAGCCGAGCCCATCAATTACACTCCTCGGGAGAAACTTATGGCATCATCCTCGAGAAATTGCTCAAAGCCAGATCCATCACCTTACCTCCTCGTTAAACCTCACTGGTTTGACTCCACCCACGCAATACCTTCCCCGGTACAAAGAAAATGACTTTTGTAACTTTCACCGTAAAAGGACATAGTCATGAAAACCGCAAGATGTTGAAAAACATAGTGCAGAAATGGTCGACGCAGGGATATAACCTCGATAATCCTAACACCCCCGCTAACCGAAATCTGAAAATTTTCAACAAGCCATTCCCGAATCACTGGCCCAACAAGAATTTTAAACCAAGATATCTTAGCCGAGGAGAGTGTTCATGAGATCCATGCAGCTTTCGATTCTCACCAAAAGCCTCTATTGAAATTTTTCAATCAAGCCTTCCACCAACACAGAGTCTCAACCTCCTTCACCACCATCAAGCCAAAGTGAAATCATTCCTTTACCCATAAAAGAGTTAACTACCCTGACTTCTTCTCATCGATGAGTCTTCTTACACCACATCCCTACAAGATCGTGAGCGGATGTTATCTAATTTATCTATTTCCCAAACGTCCCTTCTACCGCTCTTGCTAGCACAAGAGGAAGGCTCGCCACTCCTTTTGACATCCTTAGACGAGAAATCTCTTACACCGACATCACCACATTCTTTAAACATGACAGATCCCCTCAAACACGCCTCCTACCTATTAGTCCTCATCGCCTAAATCTTTTCAACGACGGGTGACCTCTCTCTTAACATCTATTGATAAGGCCTCATCTACCTCCCGTGTCACACCCACAAAGCTGGACTGGAATCACAACCCGCCTTTCTTCCGTATAAAAATTACAAATCACACTGAGACTATCATTCCACGTAAGATGACAGTTCTATGGGAACGCTTGAGTACCCCTTTTTCTACTCAAATGCAAATGACGATCCCGATGTCTCCACCATATACCCAAGTGTTTACAAAGCTTAAAATGCCCCCTGTTCTCACCTTCACCCCCTCACCTCTACCAAATGCCCCGTCCACTTCTATCAACTTAACTAGATCTTCCCTACGCTGGGACCTCACCAATGCCTAGCCTAACGCACCCGCCTAAGCGACTCGATCTATCCAAAATAAACCGCCCCGCCACCTAGAGACAAACTCAATCCGTGCCCCTATCACAATCAAAACCATCATCGCCATACCTACCTTCCATATGGGACCCCATCCTCTACCTTACATCAATATATCATACCTCCCGCATTTTCTTCAAAACAACCTACGCCTTCCGCACCCATACAGTAAACCTGTGGTATAAAGAACACTATCACTCCGCGTATCCCGTCCACCTATCAACCCTAAACAAATTCCATCATCAAAAGATTTGTTTTTGGTCACTCCTATTTCCCGTGGTTGTTTTCGATACCACATCATCTCGCGCCTCATCATCCAACATAGCTTCGCGCCAAAGAAATCACGCTTAGTGAAAACCACGTATCAACACCCCGGCTTAAACCACCACCCGTGCGAACCAACCACGCCCAAACATTACCAAAACCCGCACAACCAATACCTCATCCTCTTCCGATTTTGACCCACTCAAAGGATCTTACGCCAAAATCCTGCTATGTTGGTGGAGAATGCGACCATTTCCTACCTCCACTTAGACCTTATGACCCGCCTAAACCCCGACCTATGGGTTACGATGAGTCTAAAATCTGGCTATCACCGCACACTAGACATGATGTGGAGGGATGCAAAGCTCTAAAACCATCCTTCGTCGGGCCACTCTCCCTGATAGAAAGATTAAGAAAGACAACTTACGAAGGGAGAGACCTTTAGTTTCCATTCCTCTCCTATACCATCCGTCCCGCCTCACCAAGATCTATCATTATTACAACCCCACCTCAAGACCATGAGTTATCCTAACCATCTTCCTCATCTCAGTCTACGAGATTAATATGATTAGTGTCGCTACTCGAGGCGTAAAAACAATGGGAAAGCAAAAGAAAACACACTGTGGCATCTCTTTCTCCGTCAAACATCCCGATTGCACCACCACCTAAAGTGGTCATTCATGGACCCGCCTATCCGCCTCTAATGGCATTGCCCACCGAAATATGATTAAACAGCCTTCACCAATCACCCGTAAAATGACATCGTATGATCTCATTCGACTTTCAATCTCATCGACAAGCTCTCGTTGAGATCCTTCAAGGGATAGAGGTTTTACCTAATGAAACCGCCGCTGTCACCTCCATTCTAACACCCAATCACGTTGCTTCTCTCACCAAACAACCCACTACCCCAACCACTTCGCCTCTCGTACAATAAGCCGCAATGGCCTCAAGACGAAATTGTTGACTTTAGTATGTAAGACCCCGACTCGCTCTTTTCATCTCGCTACATCCGGGACATTCTGGTACATCGCAGTTATGATTGATTGGAAAGCTAGCCTTAAACATCATCTCTTCAAAATCCTTCCAACAAATGAATATCCCTTCTAGCAGCATGTGTGCCAACCCCATCATGTCATGATCATTCAATGACGCTATTACTTCTACCTTAGGCACCGTGATCCTCAACATTCGGGTAGACCACGATTTTACCCGAACTCTTCTATGTCTTGAGGGAGAGTTCCAATATAATATATTGTTGTCGCCCTCGATCCGAGCCATGGGATGCGTTCCTCAACATTACATGATGCATAAAATTTGAGTACGAGGGAAGTCCTACACCGTAAAAGCCGACTCCTCTCCCCTTTAAAACCTCCGCAATATGTTATACCGCCCTAACGATGTGCTTATACCAATCAAGACACCCATACATTCAACCCAACCATCCTCTTCAAATGTACCTCAACCATCCACCTCAACCGCGCCTACGCCTTCAATCGATGAAACCACCATCGCAAAACCACTTCCTTCCCGCAGCCTAACATTCCAACCTCCGACCCTTAGTAGATGTTTTTAAAGCACCTTACGCCGGGGAGTACCGCCTATATAACGTTAGTTCTTTCCTACCCCGCAGGAGTATGGACAATTACATGCACATCCCACCTACGACTGTCTGCGCGTGGGGAGGTAATCTCATGGACCACCCCATCGCCGCACTAACCTAACGATGGGGTGTCGACGCATCCTCCATTACCCCTAAACCTCCTCTTGGTGTGGTTCCTTTCCAATCTGATTTTCAATACTTGAAAATCATCGCTTCGCCCTCACCTTCTCGACTGGCCGGCGTGGAAAGGCTTTGGTTTTGGCCTTTACGAACAAGGCCGACATACACTCATTCCCGTGACTACCCGTAAACATAATGATCGCAGTGGTCTCGGTTTTCCCAAACACCTACACAAGAGACACCTCCCGTCACCGTATCCCGAAGAAGAAGACGCCGCCCTACCAAACCATCATCACCCACTTTGCCATCATCACCCACACGTAATCTATAGACTCGAATCCATCCCTCCTAACTTTTTTTTTTTCATAAATGCTATCTTCATAGGTCCTCTCACTTATCAACGCGATAATGAGGACCCATCTTCTCTTCCCTTCGTATCCGCATATGATCAAGAGGATTCACCTTTTGATTAATGTTGTTGAATGCCGGATGACGATTCCATCCTCACTTACCTCGCGCTGATGATTCTTATATTCAACCCAGCCTTACCATCTCAAACCCAAACCATGCCGAACAAATCTACCATAGAAATCAACATCCACATGGAGGAGGATCTCACATTGTGAAGATTGGACAATCCCTTAACACATCGTAACAAGCCGCCTTTACTACCTTTCTCCGTGCTTCGCAACCAAGCTTCGTGATGGTCTTACGCCGACATGCCAGAATTGATCCTACCATTGCCGTCCATAACATCACCCTAAACCCCGATTCCAAACCTACAAATGTAAATTGAGAAAATGCATCCACGCATTACTCTTTCGTCAAAGAGGAGCTCCAATGACTCCTTTCTCGCTTCCTTCATCTTGCCTATCGACTATCCTCAATGGATTTCTAACATCGCACTGGCACTAAAGCGACAGGGGACTTTGATATGCACAGATTTTCGGATCTTAACCTCGCTTGCCCTAAGGATGACTTCCCTTACCTAGCATTGACCAACTTGTTGATCTAATCGCAGGTCATGAGATGCTCTCTCATGGATGGCTTTTCAGATACAACCAAATTTTGGCCGCCTCGCCGATCAACACAAAACCGCTTCATAACTCCTCGGGAACCTTCATATCGTGTCATGCCATTTGGCCTTAAGAATGCCTGGTGCTATACTATCAGCGGGCTATGACCTACATTTTTCATGACATTATGCACACTATCTCAAGATTATGTCGACGATCTTCTCGGCAAGTCTAAACATCGTAGTGAACATCTCGATGTTTTAACCATTATTTTTGATCGCCTGCTATAATATTCTCGTCTCGCCTTCAACCAAAGAAATGTGTCTTCGTGTTCTTTCGGGAAAACTTCTTGGCTTTATCGCCTCTTTGTGTGGCATCGAGGTCGATCCATCTAAAGTCAAAGCTATCCTAGAAATGCCCCCACCCAAAATCTCAAACAATTCGCGTAGTTTACAAGGTAAGCTCCAATCTATCCGACGTTTCATCTCCCAACTCTCGGATCGTGTCAACCTTTTCATCACCTTCTTAAAAAGGATATTGCTTTCAATGGAGTGAGGAATGTCACCAAGCCTTCGAAGCTCTCAAATCCTATCTCTGCAGCCACCCGTGCTTATCCCACCCCAAGACGACCGCCCTTTCTACCTTTATCTTTCCGCCACCGACCACGCTATAGGAGCCTATGCTCGCACATCGGATTCGAGAACGAGAACAAGCCGCTTATTATATAAGTCGACTCGTGGATTATGAGACTAGGTACACACATGTAGAAAATTGTGCCTTGCCCTATCATTTGTAGCCACCAAACTCCGACATTACCTTCTAAATCACAAAACTTTTGTCATCACCAAACATTGCACTCCCATTCATTACATGTACGCCAAACTCATCTAAACCAACGACGCCGATGGCTTATGCTCTCACCGACCTTGACCTGAAGTTTGTCCACCAAAGTCAATCAAAGGACAAACTCGCAGCACCAACTTCATGGAGGCCCCTTTACCTCGGGGAACAATTTACCAATTTTACCTTCCCGACGAACTCATCGCCACTCTTTCACTCCGGAAGAGTCAGATCAAATGACCTCTTCTTCGATGGATCCAAATGCCATCGTGGTGGAGGAGCCGGTGCATTGTTCTATTCCTCTCGACGCTGAACCTATGCCTCTTTCATTCCGACTGATTTCCTGCACTAATAATACAAATGGAATACGAGGCCCTTGCTCGGTTCAAGTCTGCGCTACACTTAGGCATCAAATCTATCAACATTTTTGGCGACTTCAATCGGGTAGTCAATCAAGTTATGGGCGTCTACCAATGCAAAAATGAGGAACTTCAAAATACAAACACTACGTGGATTCACTTCTAGCCTTATTTACTCACTATTCTATACAAACCATTCCACGCTCCACTAACAAATTTATGGACACTATGGCTTGCTTAGCCTCGCAAATTCCCGCCGCACCAACCGACTCAATTATTCGTTGTGGTCCAACAACTTTTTTCACCATCCTATTCAACCCCGTAGTTTGCATGATAAATACTGTGTCTACTAGTTCGCAGGATACCCGTACCACCAATTTCACGACTACCTTACATCTCTATCCTCCCACCGACCTTACTAGTAACGGCAAACGTGCTTTTCTTAAAAGTGTTTTCATTATGTTGTCATGGGGGACTCTCTATAAACGTGGCTTTGATGGCATCCTCCTTCGCCGTCTAATAGCGCTCCGGGAGGCCACTCATACCATCCAACAGTCCATGACGGTATTTGTGGTGGACATTTTAGCGGCTCTTACGCGTGGCCAAACGAATCCTTCGCCTTGGTTATTATTGGCCTACTCTCAATAACGATCGCTATTAATATGTTAAGCGTTGTGTTATGTGTCAACAACATGCCAACCTTCAACATACTCCTAGCCACCCGCTCCTGTGTCGCCGAGATCTTGGCCCTTCTCACAATGGGGTTTAGACCTTATTGGTGAGATTCACCCGACCTCTTCACAACGCCACCGCTGGATAATCACACGATGACCGAATATTACACAAAATGGGTGGAGGCTATTCCACTCATTTCAATCAAAAAGAAAAAATTGTCGAATTCATTAACCATCACATTATCTCGTCGCTTTGGTATTCTCATCGCCTAATAACAGATAATGGTAAATCTTTTTAAAACAAGTTGTTACAAGACTCTTGTGACAACTTTGGTATCAAACTTAGTTTCTCATCACCTTACTATCCATAAAGCCAATGGTCAGCCGAATCTTCTAATAAAACCCTAACCAAAATCCTCATGAAAGTTGTCAATGACTCCGCAAAAATTGGCACGATCACATCCCTTTGCCCTTTGGGCTTATCGTACTAGCATTCGTACATTCTCTACTAATGCCACACATTTTTCTTTGGTATACGGTATCGGGCTGTTTTTCCTCTCGAAATACAAATACCCTCCCTTAGAATATCTCTTCAGATATTCTCACCAACGATGATTTCCACAAGAGCGGTTAGCCCAATTGGAGCTTCTTGACGAACGCCGCCTTACATGTACTCTCGATCACCTTCAAATCTATCAAAAATGCATTAAACGTGCTTATGATAAGTGACTTCATGAGCGTATTTTTAAGGTTGGTGATCTTGTCCTCAAAGAGAATCAACATGTCACCAAACTAGAAAAGAGCAAACGTGGAAAATTTTCTCCCAATCGATTGGGCCTTATATAATCACTCACACCTACGGATCTGCATTTATCGCTTAGCTTCGCTTAATGGTAAACTCCGAGCCTCGAGCCCCTTAATGCCTTCGCATCTTCACCATTCTATTGTTGAAATTAGTGTTATATCACTTCTTATCCGCCTACCGCTCATCCCTTGAGCTCCCATACCACCACATGCACTTGTTTCCTACATCTCAAATAAAATCAAGCTCACCTCTCACCTCCTTAACGATGCCTTCCTTTTTAGTCTAGTCCATGACTTCAACGTATTAAAATAAGCCGTATTCTTATGGGATTTTTTTGAGTCAAACTTCCTACAAAACTAGATGCTTCACGCTAAAAAGAACATCTAGTCATCTAAATAAAATATAGATCGCTCCTCGAAGGACAAAGCCTATATGCCAAATTATTGCATGCTATTCTCTATAGATCGCTTCCTCAAGGACAGCTATGCACTAAAATCATATCTCGCTACTATAAATAGATCGCTCCTCAAGGACATTTATACACCGCCTTCTTTCAGCAGGCTTCTCGCATCGATCACCTTCGTTCAGAAGACCTCAAGAATAATACAATCAATATCCTCAGAGACTTCCCGCATCGATCGCCTACATTCAATAAAATAAAGCCTCATTCAAAAGGACTTTTGAGTCATGGACTTGTCTATTTAGGGTAGGTTCTCTTCCGTCGTAACACTCACTTTGTAATAAGTTCTCCGCACTTCGCCTATATCATCCACCTCACCTCACCATTTGTTTCAACTCAAGGGACGCCACGTACACCCGATAGGTCATGGATCACACAACTCTTTTCACCTATTGACTTCTCGCTCATGCACTGCACCTAGTGGCTCCAAGCTCATTCTACGTGCCAGGTTTGTTTAGCTCTTTTCACCTACGGAGCACTCTTTCTACTTTGCCTCGCATCTAGATTGTGTGTTGACCTTAATCAGACATGATTCCCTACTACTTGGGTAGGCTAACTTTCGCTTCCCTTATACCTTTACAACATCACCAATTCATTACCAACACCATCAACCTTACCTTTACCAATCTTAATATTTTTACCAACCAACCAATTGCCTAAACTGTACTAAATTTCCGACTTCGCCTCCCCGATCCTAAGGGAGAACTACATCTGTCCGAGGCCCCTCCTGCTTTGTGCAAAGGGCTATGTGAGGCAAGACTTCTGAGACATGGGGTCTCCCAAGGTTAGATCGACCATCCCCTACCATAATCTATCATGTGTGGTAAATATAAATATTTTTGTGTATTTCTATTTAATCACATTCCTCTTTATCCTTTTTCAAAACACCGAAATCAAAACACAAACATTCTTATTTTTTTCATAACTCAAATCAACACACATATTCAGCTTTATTTAGATGTTAAAAAATACATCTTTCTATCATCGACAATAAGTCACATCCTTATTTATTCTTATACCTTGCTAACATTTACTCGCACTCCTCACGCCTCATCCCGAACTAGGTGATGATCGTGATCATCGACCCTCTCGCCGGCCTCTATCCTCAAAGGTACCACGACTATCGGGTACCACCCACCGATCTACCAATCTCTTCTATAACATATGAATACGCCTCTCGCATGGAGGACTCCAGCCTCTAGTCTCCCCGCCCGTGACTCCGCAACCGCTAACAATCCTCTTGTCTCATTCACCTACGTTGAGCCGCTGAACTAAACGCCGCAGATGATCCTATTCATCTCGGCTGAATCCATGTCGTGACAATCACGCATACCTCGCAATATTACCATGATTCCCGCATCCATTACTGAAATAACGATTCCACTCGTGCCCCGAAATAATTTGCTCGTCATTATGGTCTATACATCCGGGGTATATCCCGCACAAACAAATGGCGCACGATCTATCATTCATCTCATATTCACCCCGCTTCTCGCATACCCCGATCCAACTCATTCGCTCTACACCACTTAACTCCTCAAAGGTTTTTGCAACATTCTCGATAATTCCCGTAAGGCCTCCAAATATCGTATATCCGCAACCGCTCTCCCATACCGGCCTGTAATACTTACCTTTTACATACACCTTCCCTAAAACAACCACCTACGATAATAAATTGCTCTGCTTATTCCTTTTATACATACAAACATACCCGAAACCCCCGATTGCCTACCCATGTAACACTTACCTCATTTATAACCTTGTTATCATGTTTTCTTTCTCATATCTACCCACTTAATTCCCCATCTTATTCACAAAACATGCAAAAGCCGTCAAATCACAAACAAAACGATACCTCTGGGTCAGGCAGCAGCTTGAGGTGGCCCTTGTCTTCCTCTTGTCCCCGCCTCACCGGATGCTTCTCCTCGCCCGCCATGATCACCACTCTTTTCAAATTCACCTTTCTACTTTCAATCTCGATCGCATTCACCTTCCCGTCTCTTTTCCTTATCACCCAAATCTCTCATGCAAATACCTCATGCAAATCGCCTCAATGCCATCAAAAAGCGTCGCACGCTCACAGTATTTAACCTCTCGCATGGCTCTAAAATTAAAACTTAAGTGCCACCCTAGCTTTTCTATTTTTAGAAAAGCTCATACCTAAATAACCAGTATTTGTTACTTAACCGATATCGGTCTATCAGCCTACCGATATCGGGTTCCTTAACCGACATCTGTTACACACCTATCTTTCTCAACAAATGCTTTTTTCTTCATTTCTCACCTAATTTTTTGTCGCGCCCACCTCTTTTCCCGCATAAACAACATAATTTACCACATTTGTTCATCCACCACACATAGCATTACAATTTCATTAACATCATTTATTTTATACAAATACACAAACCATCAACTACGGATATCAAGAAACTATCAATCTATACATCATTTGATCCAACTCATCGCTATATATATCACAATGTCACAAAACCACCAATTCATCACATAACATCGACATTCATATATACGTACATAAAAAAAAAAAACATCAAGATCATCCATCTATCAACATGTCAATTAAACTCATCACACATTCTATATATTACTACCATTAACCAAATATTTAAACACATTTTCAACATCGCATGTGGATCAAAACATCATCTATATATATATATATATATACAAGTTTTCAAAATACAATGTGCCCTACATCGGGCCTCTCGTGATCTCATAATCCACAACAAAAGCCGCACGCAGCCGCAATAATCGCCAAAAATCTCGACTGGCTCGCAGCCGGTCCTCAGATCAAAATAGCTATATACTCGGCTCGCAGTATCCAGATCCACTATACAACCCTACTCGGCTCGCAGCCGTATACAATAAATGAATGAATGAATACATGAATAATACATAGGCACGCAGCCTCTATCAATACACCCTGCTCTTGCAAACCGTGCCCATCTCTAAAATACAACAACCATGTCCGGGATCTCTCGGGCCTCTCCCCACCGCCCTCGCACCTCTCCCCGCTGGTCCCTCGTGGTGCCTCTCGCCTCCCCCGTCACGGACACGCCACCGTGGCCGCACCTCCCCGAGATCTCTCTCGGGCCGTGAGAGGTCTCGCCCTATGCGCCGCATAAGCTCGATACTCGACTCCGCACTCATCAAGAATATCCCGATAATATCGGCCTCTCGCTTCTAACCTCCATATAGCGCCTCGAGCCACCGACGGAGCTGGGCCGGTCCTCTCGCACCTACAACCAATGCCCTCGAGCTCGGTGGCTGGTAAGCCGCTGTGGTGCTCGTGGGCCGCAGTGGTGCGTACTGCCGCCGCTCGTACTCGCACTCGTGGCCGTGGTGCCGTGGTGGTGCCGCCGTGCTCGTGCTCGAGCCTCGGGCTACTGCCTCGTAAGACCCCTATTCATGCTCGCGCAGCAAGCCTAGCCTACCCTCGTAAGAGCGCACTGACCCCCGAGCCGATCTCTCTCTCCTATCACTATGTAGCCCACGCCTCGCCGTGGCAAAGCGTGTATTATCTTGGCCGCTTCTCTCGCCACCCCACCACACCCTCGTATGCTCCCTGCACCCAAAGATCATCTACACCCTCACCGCTGGCCGCCTCTCGCAACCCAACTGATCCAAAGGCTGTGGTGTGCAAAGTGGGGCCTCTACATCCTCCCTCCCGTATCGAGGGAAGGGAGGTGGCTCATCCGCCGCAACCCCATCTCGCCCGCTGCACTCTCTCTAGGGGTAGCCTCTCGTACTTCTCCCGGCCTCCGTCCTGCTATCCGTAATGTGTACTGATTAGGCGCAACTGTAAGCGGCTCCTTCGCCTGTGGTGGTGACCTCTCGTAGGGTCTCCATACAATGCTCCACCGCCGTAAGGCCTCTAGCAAATGTCTATAGATGCCACATCCCGACTCGCAACAACCGCCGTGGTCGGCCCACGACCCCAACCACCTCTCAAAGCCATATCGGTATATGACCTCGTGGCCCGTCGGCTGGGTAACCCTATCGCCTCGATACATACGATGTGCTCGTATGCCCAACAATGCAACAAAAATGTAGAGCAAATACCGACCGCCTCCTCCTAAGCGATAGCCCCATAGCTCCTCAGATAACCGCACTGTATATACCGGTGCCAGCGCAATGTGTGTGCTCCTCCACCATCTCAAGCAAGACTCTATCAATGCTCGTGGGAAGCGGCCCCTCTCGAGTCCGGGAGGGCGAAGCAGTGATCCCAACCATCATCAACACAAATGGCCGTGTCTCGTGTCGATGCGCACGGTACATGTCACTGCATCTGATACTCGCGCTGGCCATGGTAGGCCGCAGCGCGGCCGCATCCCCAAAACTCGTAGTATGCCCATGGCAGCTTCTTAAATCTACTCGAAGATCGCTCTCCTCGATAGGTAATCAAGGATGCGATACACATCCTCCAATCGTGACGGCCATCTCCCCACTGGGAGATGGAACACATTGTCGCCGGATCCCATCTCTCGATGAGGGCGACCATCAGCCGTGATCTCTCTATCGCGCCTCGTACTCGACTCCACCGAGTCCCACTCACGATGATGGCTCAATGAGCCGCAGATACGTGTGGCCTCATCCGCACTAACAGCTGGGGCATCCTATCTCGCATCATCAATCGGGCCGACGTGCTCGCAAAACCAACCCACATCCTTAGACCTACTCTTTATTACAACATCTACTTTATCATCTAAACACCCTTTTTTATCCCCCGACATACCCCGACTCTACCACCCCTCAAAGAACCTACCACCCTAAAAACCCAAAACCATCCCACCCAAAACCAACAAAAACCCCAACAAAACCAACCCCAAACAAAACCACTCCCACTCACCCACAACCCACACCGACCCAAACCCTTCTCAAAACCAAAACCCAACCCTACACCAAACCCTTCTCCCACCTCCACCTCAAACCCAACCCAACCCTACAAAACCCAAAACCCAACCCACACCAAACCCTTCTCCCACCCACCCAACCCAACCCTACACCAAACCCTTCTCCACTCCTAACCCAACCCCCACACAAACCCAACCCAACCCAACCCTACACCAAACCCTTCTCCACACCTCCACCTCAAACCCTTCTCAACCCAAAACCCAACCCTACACCAAACCCTTCTCCCACCTCCACCTCAAACCCTTCTAAACCTTCTCCACAACCCAACCCTACACCCACAACCCTTCTCCCACCTCCACCTCAACCCCCAACCCAAAACCTAAAAACTCGCACAAGCCCACCGACGCCGCGGCCGATACATGACCGACGCGGCCACCAACAATAGTCCTTTCCTACTAATTTGTGCGACCGATGTTGCCGCTTAGTGACCGACATCGGCCATCGCCTCTCCCGTGAGCCGAACCTCGCGCATGCCCCCAAAACCCATTTTTTACCTATTTCTACCCATCTACCCACCCAAATACCCTAAAACTTACCCACCTACCCACCTTAGCCTATCTAGCCTATCTACCCTCTCCCTTTTTCAAATCATTTCCATTTTCTCATTATTTCCTAAAAAGGTTAATTCCTACCCAAACCCCCAATTTAGCATAATACAACCAAATCACCAAATTAAAGAGTTTCGATCTACCCGAACGATTTACACATCATCGTGGTGGGATGGGTGGTGGCGGTCCAGCCGGGTCCAGCCTCTCCAGCCTCTTCCTCGCTCGTGCTATGGCTCCAATCCCGATCCGCTGGGTCCCCGCCAATCAATCACCTCCTCCTTAATCGGCCCACTATCAACTCTCTCCGCCAATACAATAGCTCCACCTCACTCAATCAAGCCTCTAATCCCAACTCTCCACGCCAAACAAGTCGATTTGGTTTGCAAATAAAAAAGTGACAATGACAAGCCGTATTTTTCTTTTTTATAGGTTTTTCGCCTTTCACCGATATCGGTTTCATTTTGCCCTAAGGAACCGGGATTATCGTCCCTTAACCGATATCGGTCATGCATAGTAATCGACATCGGTTCTCTACCCAACTTTCACCCCATTCTTTGCCCTTATTTACTCCTTGCCTCTTTTTCACCAATATCGCCTCTATCCACCTTTGCTGCACACCATTTGTTCACTTGTCCGGCCTGACCTGAGGCCTCAACCTACCTATTCGGCCCGACCTAAGGCCTCAACCTACCTATTCGGCCCGACCCAAGGCCTCAACCTACCTATTCGGCCCGACCCAAGGCCTCAACCTACCTATTCGGCCCGACCTAAGGCCTCAACCTACCTATTCGGCCCGACCCAAGGCCTCGACCTACCCATTTGGCCCGACCTAAGGCCTCAACCTACCTATTCGGCCCGACCTAAGGCCTCAACCTACCTATTCGGCCCGACCTAAGGCCTCAACCTACCCATTCGGCCCGACCCAAGGCCTCGCCCTAACCATTAGGCCCGACCCAAGGCCTCAAGCCCTAACCATTAGGCCCGACCCAAGGCCTCAACCTACCCATCCGGCCCGACCCAAGGCCTCGCCCTAACCATTTGGCCCGACCCAAGGCCTCAACCTACCTATCCAGCCCCACCCAAGGCCTCGCCCTAACAATTTGACCTGACCCAAGGCCTCACTCTACCCTTATGACTCGACCTGTGGCCACCGCCCAACCACTTGGCCCAAACCAAGGCCGATCACTTCAATACCATACCCACAATCAACGCTTTTTATTTTATCCATCCATCATGTACCTTTGTTCAATCGAGCTCACCTGCTCATGTTTTAGCATGATTAGGGTCCTCGACTTGATCTCGTCGACCAACTTTGCCTAGACCCAGACCGTGACGTTTATCTCAACCAAACCAACCATTCGCACGCCGAACATGCCTAAACGCCTCGTAGACTTCACCGTTATATACCCCGAGCTACTTCCTATGCCTCGATACCAGGATTATATCACCCTTGTTTGATAAACTATCGACCTTGCCTACACATTGCCGGGTTTTCTTGTCAAATCATGTACCGTCGTACTATTGCATTTCAACATGCGCCTCGCTTCCTCGGACCTACCCCACCATCTTACCATCCCTCTACAACATTTACCCTTTATCAACCCTATCCCCGATTTCCCGCTCACTCAATCGCGATAGATTTGAGGGGGATTACCTATATCCTTAACATGAGAAACCACTTCATATTATTGTCCGCGCAGCCTTTACAAACAAGTTACACGACAATAAGGGGCCAATGTAGACACCAAATTTGTGTCTTACGACCCTCGTGACCCGCATCTCATCCTTCGCAATCTAACCTCATTACCTAAACCTTACACAATTATTTATTAATTACCTTATAATTGATAAATCCACATCACCTTACCCGCCACCTCACTTTGCCACCTCATCATGACCAGCCCTAACCCTAAACTAACCTAATTAAGACCCATGACTTGGTCTAGACTCACATCCATAACTAATGCCTCCTTACTCGCACCAAAGCCGACCTTCTACCACTCTGACCAAGCCCGCAACCGATCTCTGAGAAAAGTAGGAAGGTGGGCTATTTTACTAAAAATAGCCTACTTTTTTCCTTACCGATGCCGGTTCCTACCGACCGCCGCTTGCATGAACCACCATCTGCTCCTCAGTAAATGGGCTCCCAAACCAAAACAACGGATCGGAATTTCATTTTGGGAGATCACCAAAGGATTTCTCGGATCAACAGAGAGCATCATGAGCGAGAGAACAGAGTCCAGATCTTCACTTAACAGAGCAGAGACGAGTGGAAATACCGTATGTTTACAACCAAGGAGATCAACTTGCATCTTTCGCCAAAACCAAGAAGTCACATCTCGCATGTCCTCTCGTTATAACATTTCTTATGCTCGTGAATTTCAGTCCTCCTAAATCCGCCTCTCAATCTACTACCCAACGTGTCATTACATCTAATCAAGTATTCTTTGCTTCTAATCATCCCGCATTTCCTAATATCATCCATAAACCAGCCTTACAAAACACCATGGCTACCAAGAAGATCTAGAACCCACCAAGATTTGCGTATCGCAAGAATCGGCATCGCTTATCAACCACGCAAGACGGTTCCTCCGATCAAAACCAAAACCAGCCTTTCCCTACCACCAACGAAACAACTTAATTGATATCTTACGCCTTTTGTGTTAATTCATATTAGCAGGGAACCGACCACCTTCAAAAGGAAGTTTTATATTTCGGCCCAAGGCAGCTTCCTCATTTATTGTCTAATTAAAATCTTGTGGTCTTGTGTTCTTATTTCGCAGTAGTCCTTCCAAGACAAAAAGGAGTTCTTCGCAGCAACTAACCCGATCTTTCTCTACGGTACACGCACACCATCTCGACATTCAATGTATTCCTCCTAACCCTAACCTCATGTCGGGATGAGGAGGGAGTGGATATAGAGAAGCAAATAGATCTCTCAAAGTTTTTGCAATGGTAATAATGGGTGAGATAGGGTTATAGGAGAAGTGATAGTGGGAGTGGGTGAGGTATTGGTATGAGGACATCATTGGGTAGACAACATGTCATGCATGTTTTAAATGGGGAAGGGTCAGCCGAATGGTGTATTTGTGTCCCTCATGTTCAAATTCTGAGACAACGATGCACTGGTCGATGGAACACACCCATGACACATATCAAGGTTCAAGGCTAAGTAAAATGTTATATTTGAACTCCCTTCTAAGATGTAGAAGATTTTAGGTCATGACGCTATCAAGGAACACAACATAATGAGGTTCTTATGCATACAATTGGTCGTGATACATTTGGTTAAATACATGTGAAAATATGATGTTAATTATAATTTCCCCATTGATCATAATAATTCGAACACATATATTGCTTACATATGCAGTAAATGAATAAGGCGGGGTCGTCTCGCCCACTTGATGAGGCACAATTTTATCATCAAGAAACTTAGGGTAGCTACTGGGATGAGGTAAAGGAGGCCGAGGTAGGATGGGAAGAGATAAGGGAGAACACATGGTGAGGGGTGATGATAAAGGTGACCGGTGTGGGGTCATTAGTAGAACCTCAATAGATCAAGGACCTCAAGGAGAGTTTGGTGATGGGACTGTGAGGTTTCAGATGAGGTCAGTAAAAATACATTTTGACGAGGGATCGTGGAGCTATTTGAGCATGGTGTGATAATCTCTCCTATTGAGACGGGAACACAAGTCCTTGAAAAGTTATTTTAGGTGCCGCAGTAGGCACGATGTAAGGTATAGTTAAGGTAGAAGGTTCGCCTATCTTTCCTTTACCTTTATCTCATTGAGCTCAAGCGCAATTTCAATCATGTTGATTTCAAATACCGGTGGTGGGTAAGAGGGGCAACGATGATGAAGGGTGAAGGATGTAGAACAGAAAATGACACAGAGAATGGGTGGCTTTGGTTGTAGGTGGAACAAGGTCTTTATCTAAGAGGCCGTCTCAGCCAAGGTTTATAGAGGAGTCTCACTAGGCTTGAAAATCCTCCACATATGCTTCTTAGTGTGTGGTGGTTAAGACATATCTAAGAGTCATAAAACCATTTCGGTTTAGGTTTGAGTGTGTCATAAGGTTGAATTAGAGGTAATGTGATGTGGGAGGTGGTTAGTAGGTTGGATAAGATATTAGCGTAAGATCTCGCTTACATATGGTCACAACCAAAGAAAGTGGGTGTGGGGTTTGGTCAAAGAGTTCAAGGTTGGGGATGTGGAAATGAGTGTTATTGGTCATGGTAGGGGTGTGGTAGGTAGATTATGTGAATTTAGGCTTAGGTATGGATTTGGGATGCACTTTGTTAGGTAAGGGTGCAATGGGTAACCCAATTTTGGATTTAGCTATCTTCTTGGGATGTAGAGATAACTGATGTGGGTGTGACAATTAGGTGAGGGTGATCTCAAGAGGATCGTGCAGATGAGAGGTCATGGTAAGGAGGTATGTTTTGACCTTGGGTGTATTGTGGGTGGGGTGTTTTGCCAAATGTATCAAGTTTGATGGATGAGGGCCTAAAATGGATGGTAATGGTGAAGGGGAAAAATATAAAGGGCGATGCTAGTATTAGTGTCCCGGGAGGCTTCGGTGTTTTTCGTAGGTAGGGGAGTAGTTTTGAACAAGAGGTGAGAGGGGGTTACTAAATTGATCTTGATCAAAGGATGGGTAAGGCTTAGTGTCACTGGACTCCTAAAACACAAGATATTATGGAGATAGGCTGAGGATAAGGTGGTGACAATGTAGGTGGTGGGATGAGTAAGAGTAGGGTATAGGGTATGGGCAAAGGTGATGGGAGGTGTCAGGAAACCTATTTAGAAATGTAGATATATTGCCTTCCACCATTTCTATGGTAAATGGTGGGAGTGGGTTATAGGTGACATCTCGTGCATTGTGTAGAGATGGGTATTTGGAGAGGTTCCCATAGTAATGAATGGTCAATGTATTCTAGGAGGTTTTTCAAATGGGATGATGAGGCAGTGAAAGGAATGAGGGTTGATTTTGGTCATGATTCTTGTGAATGAATCGATATCCTCAAACAAGGACGCACTCCACCTTGACTCTATGGGAAAAATAGACAAGAGGACATCGATCGAATTTCGAGATATGGTAAAGAATTGGTTTCAACCATAAATGGGTCTCCTTTATGTTGGGGTCAGTGAGGATTAGGTAGATGAGGTGGGTCCGCCGATGATGAAGGAGTGGGATCCACTGTATTCTTCGGAATGTGTGGTGACAAGTGTTATAGGTTTCTCATCGAGTATGGGGGTAGTGGGTTAATGATATCATCAAGCATGGTAGATTCATTCTAGTAGTGGGAAGATGATGAAGGTTCCGCATGGGTAAAGGAGCTCGGGCCAGAAGCTCTTCAATAGGTTCCGCATTAGGGGGTATGGTGTAAGGGGAATGGGTAAGACATCAAATACGATGCGAACCTCTCGAGTAAAGTTGTTTTTATAGAGGAATTTTTGTATTAGTGGGAGAGTGTGTGATTAGGGAATTATTTCTAGAAGATGTGGAGGTTTACCAACGCATTGCATCGGGATTATCCAAAATGAGATATCCTCTATCTAACATTTCTTGGAAAATGTTTTTAAAGGTGATGCAATTATTCGTGTCATGCCCAATACGATGGTAATCACATAAATCATTTTATTTTTTACCATGCAGGTATCGATGGGCAAGGTTAGAAAATGTGTGGTTTAATAGGTGGAAGGGTGATAGCCCTTCTTTTAAGAGTTTTATATAACATAAGGGTAGTGGTTCACCAATGGAAGTGTATTTACGTTGTTCGTGTTTAAATAGAAGGTTTGTAGGAGAGAGGTTCAAAGCGGAGGTTTTAGTGAGGTTGATGGGTGAGATGGACTAGCTTTTTCAGACCACCACATGGGTAGATCCCTGGATTTAGAAGAATCAAGGATATTTACAGGTTTTTAAGAAGGGGGAACATAATCATGTTGTTTCAAAGGAATGCCTTGCAGTAACTAAATCCTTTTTTCCTCTATAGCCAGATTTCAAGCTTCCGTGCCATGGTGAACGCCTCGTTGAATGTATGAAACATTTGATTTACAGAGTGGATGAGATGTGTCTAGCGACACCCATGTAAAAATCTATTAATCCGGTCTTAGGTAGCTAGAACATCAATTGTCGATAAGACTCCACCAACGGGAAATGAAATCTACGATAGATTTGTCTTCATACTATTGGGTCAATAGAGACCGCATTCATGGTGACTCGATAAAATTGATTGAGAAATGGTCTAAGAAATCTTGGGATAATTGATTAAAGGAATAAATGGAATGTCTAGTGTAGCCCCTTCTATACCAATCCAACACTAGTCTTGTTAAGGACATTGGGAAGGTTCGTAGAAGAAAATGTCATCGTGGAGATTAGGGAAGCACCTAAGTTGGAATGACCGCAAGTGTTATTGTGGGTATTCTTTACTATTGAAGAGATTGAATTTAGGAATTTCCAATGCACAAGGTATGGATAAATGGGAATATATGGATTGATAGGCTCATTACATATTTCATCATAAATTAAAGAATTATGGGATCCTAAAACAAATTCTTCTAAGGTTTACATCTTTCCATCATCATTTTAATGAGGTAAAGTTGGTAGGTCATGTGATGAATGGGCACCCACCGAAGAAAAAGGGGTTGATGTGGGAATGCATGAGGTGGGTAGTATGCTAGTGTATGTTGGTGTTGAGTATGAGAACCACACATGAGGAATAGATGTAGGTGGAACATAGCTAGAATAAGTGTTAGATTAGGTCGGGGTCATTGCTGTAGTATGTGTAAGAGTGGGGTAGTCATAACAACTCTAGTGGTGATTGGGGGTAAAAGGACCATGGGATAGAAAGGACACGCTTCTAGAAAGGTGTAAGTTAATGACACCAGAGGTGGTTGTGATGCAATAGGTATATGTGAGGTGGAGGGTGTAGATGGGGCTATACTTAAAGTGGATGTTGAGGGATAATTGATGTTGCATCGGGGTGTGATAGATGACATGGTTATAGTTATAGTGGCTATGGATCTAGATGAGACACACAATTGGTAAAGTGATGATGGTAAGCACAAAGGTGGTGCTAGTTGACACAGGTAGGGGAGAGTAGGAGGGATGATATGGGAATGCCATATATTAACTATCCCGAGGAGTCCCGGGGTGGATGAGTGGGTGAGATAATATCAGAGGGCTACTGGGTTCTCGATCAATGAGACTCTGCAACCCCCTGCTGTTGGTAGAAAAGGGAAGAAGCCGAGAATGATACGGATACAGGACGGTGATGGATGGTGATGATGGAATAGGTGGTAAAGTGGGTCTACGAATGGCATGGAATATAAGGGAATAAGTGTGGTCGCGAGTCAACATCATGTGAATAAGTGTTTGACTGGGTAAGATTGTATTTTGTAAATGACACGTAAAAACAATAAGTGATGGAAACAAATTGATTATGAGAGGTTATGTAATATCTTTTTGGAAAATGATAGCTTTCTCTTCCTTACTACCTCGGCAAAGCATTGATATGTGATTCATCCTAAGTTAGGTGTATTCTTTCAATGTCAGGGAATCATGCTTGCAAAGGGATAAATTATTTCTATTCATGGATTCATTTTGCTATGTTGTTGTTGCTTGGAAGTAAAATTATTCTCCTCGCTTGTCAAAGTCAGCTAACTAGAATTCTCGTAATTGCCATACTTATTTTTAATAACAACAAAACCTTGGATCAATTCCATTGATCCAAGGTATGCTTCAGTTTCTTACCTATTCAGTTTGTTAAGTCAACATTCTGGAATGGAAGGTATTAAGAGGAATAAGCCTTTGTAAGTTTACAATTTTTCGGGACTCCTTCTTTTCGAGTTCTTCCGTTTTTACATTTTTCTGTGAAATACGAAATTGGATCTTCTAGTCAATTTCTTATGACTTGGTTGGTATAAGAAGGAAAGACTTACTTTAGACTATTAAGGTAAAGTCCTTAATCCTAGATCTTTAAGATCTGTCCTAACTGGATTCTAACCTAAGGTAAACTAGACCTACCTTAGAACTATGTCTACACTAATCTTGTTGCATCCTAATCTAAGTTATATGTTTTACAAGTGTGGATTTGGAAATAACCTAAGGTAATGAGAGGTCAATCCCTAACCTATTACCTAATACTAAACTACTATGGGGTATGGCTTATCCTATGATGGAAAACTTACCTAAGGAAATGTTTAATGACCTAAGGTAAATAAATTTTAACTAGCCTAAGGTCGATCCTAAACTAATGTTTATCTAACCTAAACTAATGTAAGGTGAAAGGGGACCTAAGGGGTCACATGGAAAATGGGAGGTGGTGGTAATGGTTTCAATGGCATTAAAGAGATTTGATTTTTGAATTTATGGGACATGTGGTACTACCACGCTATGGTGTGAGGTAATAAGTTCGATGGAATGTCCAATGGGTATATGTTACTAAATAATGGAGATGCAGTAGCTGCTTTAGTTAGGGTTTGAGTTCAAAAAATTTAGATGGAAATGGCATGGAGATTTAGGTGGAAAAGAGGAATTCAATGGCATTAATGACCATTGGTTTTGGTAAGCAAACCGCTTAGAAACCATGCAAGCAAAATTCTTAGAGGTTGTTTGGTCTTTCATTCATTTCAACTTTTCTCTCGCACGCGATATTAGGTTCTTCAAACCAGCCGTTATATTTTCCATTTGTTTCTATTTTTGGCTCCTTTAGACTATTTTCGATCCAATGGAGGTATAAGAGGCATATGAGAAAGAAGTTTTGGGTTGTTCACTCTGCTTCAGAGAAGATTAATCAACTGGTGGAGGCTCACCTGAAATCTTCTAATCAACATACGCACTATCAAGCATGATATTCTCTACCCATTAAGTTGTTCTACTTTTCTCTAATCATCTTCATTAAAACAACTTTGCTCTTGTGATCAATGGGTTTTACTTTATAAAGAATGCCTTGATTACTTTCTTTTGAAATATCTCTGGCTATATTTTTTTCAGAAAGCAATACGTAACCGAACGTAAC
>CM031240.1:979394953-979599953 GCA_018340775.1 Taxus wallichiana var. yunnanensis
ATCATGGTTCAAGAGCACGGAGGATGAACTTACTCAGTAGATTCAGACTAGACCCGAGTTCGATACACATAGATGGGTAAAAGAGAACCTCTACCATGATCTCGTATGAAAAAAATTTCTACTACTTCCCAGGCTGAATCTGTATGAATGGCTCTCACCTATACATCTAGATCAAGTTTGCATTATGGATCCCATGTCTAGACCAAGAAGAATATCGTGAGGCTACAAGATGCATATCCATATAGACTTGTGATGTGGATCATTGGTGGAAAGGAGTATTGGCTAGCTACACTGGAGTATGCCATTTCACATATTCTTGTCTAAAGCTTGCTGAGTTTGAGTTTGTGGGATCCCGTGAGGATCAATTCTACATGTTTTCCTCCTGCTATGAAAATTTTGATGGCTACCATGAGTTTAGAGGCATTCCCAATGGCCGGCTAAACCCTTTCGAGTAATGGGTGAGGAAGCTAGCATGGAGGAAGATGGTAGATATTGTCAGAGAAAGAAAGGGAGGAGAGACGACTCAAGTATGGTGAAGCACGTGAAAGGGAGATTACTAGACAACGCAAGGTTGTAGGTGTGATGGATGTATGGCAGCAGAAATTACGGGAAGGATTTGAGGTTCATGCAGAGGACATGGAACCTAAGCAATTTGTGCGACCCCATCTTAGCAAGTGCATAAGAGAGACCCCTTTGGCTTTTGATGAGAGTTCATCACGTGGAGAGAGAAGAACCGTTGGCACACATCTGAGCCCACCTAATGACCGAACCTTGGTGATTGGTTTTTTCGCATCGGGGAAGATATTGCATAGTTCTGGCTTGGTTACATTGGAGGTGATCGGTCTACACCCAGGAGGTATAATTTCTCGTTTGGGCCTTCTATGGCTGCAAACACCAACCCAATGTTAGGAATTTTTGGGAAAGGTATAGGCACACAAGCTTTTGGTCTTGTGTCTAGGAGTGGCGTGGGGTATACTATTGGTAGTGTGACATTATTGTAGACCATAGGTGCGCAACTCAATGGAACTATGGGGACCCTTACCACGACCACTTTAGGGCTTAGTGGATCTAGTGGTTCAGGAGGAATAAGAGCTGGTGGGTCTGGTGGATCTAGTGTTTTAAGGCCTGGTGGACCTGGTGGACTTGGTGGATGTGGTGGTTCAGACTCCGGTGGATCGGTGGCAGAGGAAACACCGGCGTAAACCAAGGCTCCTGGGCTCAGAAGATTCGAGCCCCAACCACCCCCACAAGTTTTCTTTGAAATGTCTCTACATTTGCCTGATTATAGAGGTATTGAGGATGCTGCAGAACATGTTCACAAGTGTGAACTGCTATGGCATGCAAAGGGTATCACAACCCTAGAAATGGAAGGCTAGTTAGTTTACAACCACGTTGTAAGGGCACACGCATAGCTGGTATAGGAAATATGACCCTCATCAAATAATGGTGGACTATACTACTTTAAAGAACACATTTTGGGTAGAATTCCACATTCCCGAAGTTTGTTGTAAGAGCATCAAAACTTTGAAGGAGATTCAACAAGGAATGGTAGAGAGAGTAAAGGGAGTATGATGCATGCTTTAAAAATCTCTTGTATAAATTATCATATGATATTCACCCTTCAAAGCATGCTCAGTGGTTTGTTGGAGGATTGATCACCCCTTTTAGAAGGGCATTATCTCATAAAAATTTTACTGCACTCAACGCGAGGCATGGAAGCTACTCTATGTGGCCGAGGTTGTTGGTAGTGTTGATATTGGCGTTAGCCCATTCCGGAGGATCGATTGTTGTTATGGCCCAGCTGGAAAAATTGTCCGTGAACTCGCCCATGACACTCACGGTGGTTTATGATGTACATATTGTGAAGTAGAGGGGCACGTTAAGGATAGTTTCCTCTGAGGATGAAAGACGCACCATGGCAAAGAGATTGTGAAAATTTTCATGGGGACCATGATGCAAGTAGATGCCCCTTGCTACAATGCGCAATTAGGAAGAATGTGTCTTGTTACAACAAGATTTTTACCTCTACAAACCATGATACTAAGGATTGTAGGCTCATTTATCATGGGGTGTGCCAAACCATCATTGCCGAAGTAGTTCCAAGGGTGATGCGCGTTATGAGGAGCACATAGATGGAGGTGTGCATGGAAGAGGTTTTGAGGAGGATTTTGGGGTCATGGTAACCATGAAGGAAGGAGTGAGTTCCACGTGGAACTTGTTTTAATTATGGATCTACAGAGCATTACAAATAAGAGTGCCTGCACACATTGTGGTGCTCATGGTGCGGATGAAGCATAATCACGAGGAGTGCTCGAAGTTGTTTGATCACATGAATCAACCGCACCGAAAAGACAAGGACACTAGAATGGTTAGCATTAAGAAGGCATACATACATTGGATGCCTCAGGTAACATGAGATGTAGGTTTGGATCCTATCTTGGTAACAACAAGGGTAGAAGCCATGCGCACAAGAGAGATACCAAGATAAGAACCTGGTTTCAAGGGAGGAAGTAGTTCGTGGAAAGTACCTAGACCCCACACATCAAAAGGAGGTATATCAAGACACCATGGATGTCATTCAGAGTTTACAAGGGGAAATCTAGTGTCTAAAGGAGCAACACAGAGGGAGGAACAAGTGAGGAGAGTCGAGAGCCAAAGGATGACCTAGATGAGGTCAAGGAGGTGTGTAAAATTCTAAGGAAAGAGAATATCATTCCCTACATAGGATCATGGTTCGAGAGAGAAGGTACCACGTGCTGTAGAAGAGCATGAGAGGCAGGTTTTGTACAAAAACCTTCCCCTCATAGCCTTGACTATAAAAAAAGAGATCACATTGAATGTAGTTGTAGATGGATGGCTCCTTAGTAATATCCTCATTGACACAAAGCGCGGAGGTTAATGTTCTAACTTTGGATGCATGGCATCAGATGGGAAGACATGCATTACAGTACCATCTTCGAATGTGTTGTATATGGAAAAAGGACTAAGGTGATGCCCATCGTGTCTTAAAGGATGTATCTATCACTATCTAGGGAGCTAAGTTTACTAGAGACTTTGAAGTCTTGGCACTCACTGAGGCCAATTTCCCAAAGACTACTTGGGTACCCTTGGTGTTACAAGAACAATACAGTAACTTCAGCTCAACAAAGGGTACATCAAATTTAAAAATGAGGAGGAATGGGTCATTATACCCCCGGATGATGGGAATTCGACACCCTATATTAAACCTTTGGGGGAGGATGTTCTAGATGTGATATATGTGTGTTTAATCGGGACCCAGAGATAATACATCCTACTAACAGAGTTATCCGGGCTTTGAGGATGCTCAACAAGAAGTGATACGACTAGTCTAGCATGTGGCAATTGGATGCATGGAACTTATGAATTGATGGGATGGTAGTTGAAGGGGTCGGTGACCAAGGTGACAAAGGCACACACATTACAGGACATAGGAGGAAAGGAGTTGCCTAAGTATTCAGGAGGAGCCTTCCCTGAGATATTTTTATAAGAAATGGAAGCTTAGTGGAAGAATGAGAAGGAATGGAGGGGGATGTTAAGTTATTTCTTGCTTGTCACAAATTACACGGCTGGTGGGCTACGCATCGTCAGGAGAGCCTTTTGGAATGGTGTGAGGTAAGAATTTCTCTCTCTAGCCGATTCTCTAGGAGCAACATACCCACCACCATCAAGGACTACTATGGGAAGGAGCCTACCTCTTTCCATATCCAGGAGTGTGAAAGGATCTAGAGAGAAGGTGCAGAAGCTTTTCCACCATCCCTCTGGGTGCACAAGTTGTATTTTACACTACAGCTGTCAGGTTGTGTGTGTGCATGGTACATTTATTTGGAGACATGCCACCTGACAGGAATGGAAAGAGCTCGCGGCGACCTCATTCAAACCTTTTAGTAGTGGAGTACCAACCCATTAGTTGATAATGCCTTACAGTGAGGTATCAAGCACCTTACCATTGGGGATAGTGCATGATAGAAGATAGGCTATTAGAATTACTAAGTGGAACAGTTTGGAGGTGTGCTTTGAAGAAGTAGAGGAAACATAAGAGTTATAGCTTCAACGCGCGTGTTTGGAAAAGGAGAAAGAGAAGTTGGTATATGTAATCGATGGGGAGGAAGCAGAAAAATTTGATGTTAACCATTCCGTAGGATGCGCGAGGTAGTGGACGGTGATGATACTCACATGCATGCCTTTCATGACCCCTTAAAGACAAAGAAGATTAACCTCGATTCAGAGAAGAACCTAAGGAAGCTATTATTGGAGATTACTGGTCGAAGAAGGAAGTCTCTAAGATCATTGATATATTGCACAAATTTGAGGATTTATTCCCACATGGGTACCATGAGCTCAAAGATGTTCACCATTCCTTAGGGGAGATGAAGATAAAGTTGAAGGACGGTGCACACTCGGTCAGAAGAGACCCTACCTAGGATGAATCCCAAATTAGCACGTAAAGGTTAAGGAGGAGATAGAAAAAATGATACTTCTTTCCGGGATCATCAAGTAGTGGAAGAATTAGAATGGAAATGTCTGATGGTAATCAACATCAAAAAGGATGGGAGGATTAGGATCTACATGGATTATAGGAGTCGAACGCTAGCTTGTGTCATTCGATCCTTTTCCAACCCTCTTCACTCGAAGAAATTTTGGAAGGAGTCATTGGGCACAAAATCTATTCCTTTATGGATTATAAAGGAGGACTACAAGAAGAAAACTTTCACCACCGAGTGGGGAAGTTTTGCATATACGGTCATACCCTTTGGGTTGAAGAATGCACTTGTTGTTTTTCATGCATCGTGGTGCAAGCATTCCAAGACTTCATCAATAAGTTTCTTCGTGATCTATTCGATGATGGACGTTGTATGGTCTATTAAAAGACCACTATGACAATTTGAGGTTGATGTTTGAGAGGTGTAGGAAGTTGAGGATATCCCTCAATATTAAGAAATGCGTATTTGCTAGACCATTTGCCATGTTATTGGGGAATATCATATGTAAGGAGGATTTTTCGGGTAGATCCCGCTAAAGTTGTAGTTATGTGGGGTTAGGGAGCCCACTAGCGTGAGCGCAGCAAGCGTGATTCCTGGACATACAAGTTATTATAGGAAATTCATGAAGGGGTATCCCAAGATCGTCAAGCCTTTAGAGAAACTCCTCAGACATAAAATTTCCTTCCATTGAGGAGAGGCGCAGTAGAGCGCATTTGATACATTAAACGATAGGCTTGTCACCGCGCCTATATTACGTTTTCCTCTGGGACAAGCCCTTCCATGTCCATGTAGATGCCTCAAGAACTCGCTATCAAGTAATGCTTACACAACTAGGTGAAGGAATTGTTGATCATCCTCTATTTTTTGCAAGCAAGAAGCTCACACCAAGAGAGCGTAATTACACCACAACTGAGCACAAGGAATTTTCAATTATCTACATGCTTTTCAAGTTTAGACAATATCTGCTGGAAACACCCTTCGTGTTTTACACCGACCACTTGGCATTAAATTATTTAGTGAACAAGCTCTGCTCTACAAGGGCGCATATATCGGTTGGTATTTTTATTTCAAGAGTTTGAGTTCACCGTAGTAGTTAATCTTGGAAAAATAAATTGTGGACCCGATCATCCTGCACAAGAATTGATTCAGGAGGATGCATAAAATATCGAGGAAACAATGCCGACGTACAACTATTTAGGTTGTGGCGTGTGCCCTCATATTTGGAGGAGATTGTGATATTTTTAAAGGAAGGTGTGGCACGTAAAGAATGAAGGCATTAGAGAAGAAGCAACTAGCCATACGTGTCATGCCCTACATGTGATCAATGGAGACTTATACAAGTTTGGACATAATGAAGTTTTACGCATGTGTGTATTATAGTATGAGTGCCTCGCCATCATGGAGGAAGCACATGAAGGAAGTGCAATGTGGGAATTATGTAGGTGATGCCACCGTGCATAAGATATTAATGGAAGGTTTTTGGTGGGAAACCCCTGTGTACAAGGATTGTAAATACTATCAGTAAAGCATATGACCATTATCGGCTTGCATTGGTAAGCCAGAAAGAGAGATGAAATGCCTTTGGTTCTATCCCTAGCACTGAGCCTTTTGAAAAGTGGGCAATAGACTTTGTAGGCCCTATTACACCAATGACATGTAGGACTGGGTCACGCTATGTCATCACTTACACAGATTATCTAAAAAGGTGGGTAGAGGTAGCCCCAACTAAAGATCGTGCAACAGACCACAAAGTGGAAAGATTCTTGTGGGAGAACATTATCACAAGGTATGGATGTATTTTGAGTTTAACTAGTGATAGGGGTACACATTTCTTGAATGATATCATGAGGATCCTATTAGCAGAGTTCATGGTGGCTCATCACAAGACTACACCCTATCACCCACAAGAAAATGGAACTACGAAAGCATTCAACAAAATACTGAGTCATACCCTAACCAAAATTTGTGATGTTGGAAGACAAGATTGGGATGACAAAGTATCAATAGTGTTATGGGCTTATAGGAAAACTTATAAAAGGTTGAAAAAATCCACACTATTTCAGTTGGTGTTTGGTATAGAAGCTATTCTACCGGTTGAATTCATGTTACCTTCTCTACGAATAGTGCACGCAGGAGGGTTGGCTGATGAGCAAGCACTGGAAGAAAGAATTGATGAGTTAATGAAGTTGGATGAGAGATGATCACTTGCCAGGTGGAGCCAAACAATAGAGAAAGCAAAGCAGAAGGCTTGGCATGATCACCACATAAGAAACAAGAAGTTTGAGGTTGGGAAGATGGTCTTACTTTATGATTCTAAATTTCTGTGCCATCCTAGAAAGTTGAAATTCCATTGGTTGGGTCCTTACACAATCTCGTACATCCTTGATTCAAGTGCATGCCAGTTACAAGTGCTAGATGGGACGAAGTTACTTGGACACTTTAATGGGAGTAAGCTGAAGCCCTACTATAAATAAGTATTCTTGGTGTTTGTAAATAAGGTAGTTTTTCTAAATAGTTTAGAATTTTCCTTTACGCATTTCTTTTCTTGTGTTTCTTTTCACGTTTTTGTTTTGTTTTGCACCTTTGGTGCCAGTAACCTTATTGCTACTTTTTGAGAATTTGTGAGTGTGCAGAGGACCACACATCATTTTAGTGTGGGGTGGAGTAATGTGAAGGAGCGCATGGTTAAAGTGCCAAGGAATTTTGTGTTAAAAATCCCAATTGAATGGCCTAGGTGAAAGAGGTGTATGGAGAGAAAATATGGAAAAAGGATGGTTGGTGTCAAGATAAAGCTACTTGTAGATCCCACATACAAAGGAGGAGAAAGCGCATTAAGCAACATGAGGTAGGCGAGAGAAAAAATTAGGACAGAAGAAGTGCCTTGCTACTGGGTTACATGCGCAAGACAAGAGTCTCTTGTCATGTTGGATTGGTTGCATGCCAGAAGGTTGGAGGGTTTTCCGCGTAGGTTGGGTGCATGAGTGAAAGCGCTGAAGATGGGATTTGTTTGAAAAATTTGCATTAAATGAAAAAGGTATGGTGGTAGGTGAAGTAGCACTTAATGCTCAAAAGGGGAAAACTATAAATAAAGGGGTCGAGGCACTTCATTTTTCACTTTGCGTATAAGGAGAACAAAGCACTTTTTACACCTTTGCAAACTAGGGATTCCAAAAACTGATCTGTGTGAAGAAAAATTTGGAGAGATTGAAGCATGGGTAACTAGTTTAGATTTGTGAACTAGGAGGAAGGGATTTCACGGGCATAGGAGAAGTTGTGAGAAGGTGTCATCTTGTGAAGGGAGTATCCCAGATTAGGGTTTGAAGAACTAGGGCATGGGTTTAAGAAATTTTCTTCACAAGTTTGAGATCTAAGGTTGGAGAGAGTGGAAGAACAGAGTAAGACAAAGTGATTGAAGTGGGAAGAAGACCTAGATAATGGCACCCAAGAAACTAGTTAGTACACCCAAGAAGGGAAAGGGAAAGGGCAAGGGCAAGAAGTAATAAATTAAAGCAAGCACAAATGAAGAGTGGTATGTAGAAATGCAATACCTCAGATGGAGTGTTCTTGGGGAAGGAGTGGGAGTCCCATCTAAGGGACATGTCTGTAAATGATTATAATCATCAAAAATCACAATCAAAAAGGATTTGGCATTGGAATTAGTGTGCCCAAAAAACAAGAGGACACCAAAGGGTTTTCGTATTTATAACGATGACGTGAAGGTCAAGTTCGAGAAGGTAGGGTTATTACAACTCTTTAAGTTGCCCTACTTTAGGAAACCTCGAGTGCATCAGTATCGATGGCTGATGTCGCACGTGTATGAGGACTATTTCCACTTCAAGTGGGCACAAGATGCACATAACCCTCGCCTAATTTCACATTTCACATGCCTCATCTCGTGAAGGAGATAGGTTAGAGGATAACTTGACCGACAAAGATGCGATTAAGGAAACTACCGCAACTTTCGCATGCAAGAAGGGGTCAAGGTATTATGATGTCGCAGACATCAAGGATCCGATGAATGAAGATGGCCGTGCACCTAGTGTCAAAGCTAAATGGCTAGGAGAGATGGACCCAAGTCAATAAGCCATGGTTGAACATTTGTAGAAAGATTTCAGAGGGCACCATCTATAATTTTTCCGCATTCATCATGGATGAAATTATCAACTACGCGAAGGAAGGTGATAGGATCCTTTTGGAAATGTGTTGCTAACCATTGTGTTTTCGGAGATCGGGGTACCAGATGCATCAGATAAGTTCGTATGGGAGTACCCTGATGAAAACCCCTCACCCGCCAAAAGGTTTGAGAAATACGCTTGTGACACTATGAAAACAGTGCACAAGGTGCACTTGGAAAAGTGGTACATGTGCCTAAGGAACACGCTCGGGCAAAATACATAATTTTGAACAACTACCAACAGCCACAAGGGGAGAAGTGGAATTTTCTGTGTACCAACATTTCTATTTGGGCATATTCAAATTGTCAGATGGGACATGGAGCCCATAGTGTAAGCTCCTTTGCTTTCACAACTCAATACTTCCAAGCAGGAGTAAATAGGTTCAAGGAGTCCAAAATTTTAAGTTGGACCTTGGTAATCTAGACCAGGACCACAAGGAAATGTGCAAAGGGTTGGTGTACCCTAACAAGTGCACATACATGGAGTGGTACGTATCGCATGAGGTAAAAATGACAAGGCCCATGACTCGCCATCAGTATAAGGATCCGCGGCGCACGTGTACATTCACATAAGACCCAAGTCAGAGAAGGGCACATATCTAGAGAACGAGGTATCTATACCTCAGGATCTAACTAGGAGGAAAAGACCTACGCCAAATGGGAGGAAAAATAACCAGAAAAGAAAATCCCAAGTGTGGTGAAGACACAAGTAATAGGTTCCCGAGACAAGTGTCAAACCCAACATGTACGCGTGCAACAAAAATCCATTAGTAAAAGAGAAGACTCCAGAGCCAGAAGCTCCATTAGATAAGGAGTCATCAAAAGAAGAATAAATAGAGTCACCTAAACCAGAATCTCCTGTTAATAAGAAGCAGAGGTAGAAGAGGAGACCACCTCGGAAGAAGTTAGAAGTTTGGACAAGTGCATAGGAGAGAAGGATGGTAGTGGAGAAGTAAGTGGGGAAGAGGACCCTGGGAAAGATCAAGGGTCACATGTTTTCAATATACATGATTCAGAGGAGGAAGGCGGAGAAGAAGAACAAGGGTTCCTTTTTGTGTGGTGCAAGGATAGCCAGGTAGGAGGAAGTGCCTAGGACATGTGAAAGAATAAAGAAGCTAGCACACAGAAGCAAGAGGTTCCAAGCTCGGAACAATAGTAGATGTCCAAGGTGGCAGAAGAAGAGGAGATAAGGGACATTGAGACCCTGGTAGAGGACAAAGTGGAATGTGGCGCTGAGCCAGTATTGAACAAGGAGAAGGAGGAGAGTGCAGAAGAGGAACGTGGCAGCACTAGAGGCCTGATTTTAACTATAAGTATACCCAAAGGTACATGCATGGGAGGAAGGTACACGTGGGGGAGGCTAAACATGGGTTATATTGATGACCCTAAGAAGTTGTTTCACATGCTAGCCCATAGTACATTTTCCAAGTGAGGAGCTTATATACATGTCAACTTTTGATAAGGAGGCTTCCTATCCATGGATAAGGAAGATGATCTCTTGGGAAATTGAATCCCGCCTTGATGAACCGAGTTTGAGGTAAGCCACAAGGCAATAGTAACATTTCCAGACTCCAAAGAAGATAACCGATGGTGGATACCCAACAACTCTTGGATGAACAATCGTGTAATGCGCTTAACAAAGTCTCCATTGAGTTAGAGGCTAGACTCTTTGGGATAAATGATAGGATCGAGGAAATCTGGAAGGGGAGCTGAAGGAGAAAGAGGAAGAGCTAGCTACTTTGACCAAGGAGTTGAGCTAGAAAAATTAATCAAAGCACCCAAAGGGTAAAGAGGAATTGAAGGATGAAAAGGCCAAGGTAAGCGTTGTGTACAAGAAAGTAAAATCCATTAACGAGGTCATACTATTAAAGCATCCGGACTGGCATCGCCCACGCAGAAGTATGGATCTGCATTAGGATGCCTAGAGGATTTAACAAGGGTCCTCACCATGGAAAGATAGTCGCTAGCCTTGGAGTCTACAGAGGAAGTGGCCGCATGCCTAGAGAAGGAAGACAAGTTGAAGATTGTAGTGCTCATTGCAGAGTACAACAAAGTGCTTGCTAATGTAAGGGCCGCTTCCTAGACTGTTGAGGCCACGTACGATAATTGTATGGATAGGGACAAAGTGGTAAGCACCTTGGTCACCACTCATGAAGTAGAACTCAAGGAGTTCCAGGAGAAAAACAAGGGGAATAGGGCAGAAAGAGACAAAATCCTTTTCGAGGTTGAGAAGAAATTAGAGGCCATTAAAACCTTAAGGGCTTCAATCAAAACTAGTTGAAGGAGTTATATCCACATATCACATGAAGAATGGATGTGTTGGAGGATATATGCAAGGAATTGGAGAAGATCACGAGATACTATGAGCGCGTAAGGAGATGGACTAAATTTTGGGGAGATGAGCACCCTGGTCGGCAACCTCTATCAAAGAGCACAAGACAAATTCGATGCTTGGAATAAATTAGAGGCCGATTTGAAAAAGAATTTTCCCAGTCTGTTTCATTAATTCTTTCACTCTCCCATTCTTTCTTCTTTCCCCATTCTTTCATCCCCTTATTATTTTTCCTAGGTGTAAGCCTATTGTATTCTTTCTATCACTAAGAGGAGTGTTCCCATGGACGAAGAACATACGTAGTATGGGGTGATGTTGGGCCCCTAGAATATTGACTAACTACAAAAGGCGCATAGGCGTGCAAGGTCCCAATTAAGGAAAGATGTATAGGTTAGGGTTTAAGGAATCCCGTGGCACACGTGATGTGTGTGGATAGAACCAAGGGTTTGGGACTTAGTCAAATTGGACGTTTGGGGTAGGACATGTGAAAATCATGTCCCGGTTGTGCATGGATAAGGTGTCACCGCGCACAGTTGGCCCAGAAGGAGCATGCTTATGGTAGAAGCTTCTAGAAGCACATCATGGTATAAAGTGGAAGGCTTAGGCCTAGAGGAGCATGCTCACATGGAGGACCACATTCAGACACTTGGCATCGATCTGAGGGCACTGGAGGATGAGTTGGCATTCCATAAAGGCTATAAATACAAGTGCCTGTAGAGTAAACACATATACTTAGAGAGTGGGTGGAGCTCTACAAAAATACTGTAAGAACTCTGCTAGTGGGTAATTGTATTGGGGAAAGGATGTATGGGGCAAGGGGATTGTAATTTTTCTTTTTGGTAGCATAGTTACATTAGTCCAATTGTAATGCATGACTGCAGTCTACTTCTCTGTGACACTTTGTAATGGCTCCATGAATGTAATGAGGTTATCGGTTATATATATATGAATATCAATGGTTCTAATGAATACATCTTGCTCATAGGTCTTCTTTCATTTATGTTTATGTTAAGTATGGATGTTTGTATACTTCTTTCTATTATGATATCTGGTTATATAACTGCTAGTACACCATCCGGAATGACCTGCAAGGATCTAGAGGCCGTTCTGAGCTCTATGGTTCTTGTATGTTTTAAATCCTTTTGAAATCTCTTAAACACAAATCATAGATGATGTTTCCCACTAAACTCACATAAAAGAGAGACTCGGTACCCATGCGTGCCTCGGGTGAGCACCCATCTTCCACCTTGGGTGATGGTCCAGTGTGCATGGGGTTCCTTTCTTTTGTGATAGGGGTAAAAATGACTACAAATTTCATCTCGTTGACGTGGTTTCCGAGACATTAACAATGATCACAAGCCTTACAAAATTACTTACAATATTTATACAAGGTCTCCCACCATAATCCGTGGGAGTAGAATCTTCAATTGCATGTGCTTCTTCTCCTAATTGTATTATGGATAAATTCTCTCTAGTCCGTAATTACTTTGCCCTAGTTTTACCACAACTGTGAAATCGAATTCTTGAAATAAAATGACCCATATGCATATGTGCCCTTGTAGAATGGGATTTTTACCAAATACTTCAATTCCATGTGATCTATATAAAAGATGAATGGTGTAACTAGCAGGTACTGTCAAAATTTATGTAGCACATAGATCATCGACAAAGCTTCACACTTTGTAGTTGTGTAATTTTATTCTACAGACTCAACTTTATACCAATAAAATAGATAGGATGATCTATAATACCTTCACTAGGTTGATCAAACAAAACACCAATGGCCATGCCATAAGGCGTCCACATGTACATTAAATGGTTGTTTCCATGAAGGAAAATGTAGAATAGGCACGGTAGTAAGTTTCTCCTTCAATGTCTCAAATGCATGTTGTTGTGGCTCTCCCAAAGATTAGAACATACCTTTCCTTTCAGTAACTCCTCCAATGATGTGGCAAATTTGGCATATCCTTTGATAAAATTTATATAATATCTAGTATGACCCAAAAATCTACACACTTCACTGTGTCTGGTAGGCTCCCCTTAGGCCTATAATGACCGCAACCTTGGTTGGATCAACCCACAAACCTTCCTGCAGATTATGTGTCATAACAATATTCCAAATGGCGTAGCAAATATTCAATTCTTGATATGCAAATATATCTTGAACTATCTACATCTTTCAAACATTAAACGCAGATTGTCACAATGATCCTTAACTAATCCATACACCGTCCAATCATCCAAATAAACTAGTAAGAATTTTTAATAAATTCTTTGAATACTTGAACAACTATGCACAAAAATACAAACAAGCACTTTTTTAGACCAAAAGGAATTACAAGATAGGGGAAGCTACCCCATTCAAGAGTGTAGACACCTATAATTATGCTCGAGAAATTTAAATACTTAAATTGTGCTAATTATATCATTTCTGTAAATTGGCAACATATCATCAAAAGTGCTCATCTTCTTTCCTATAAATCGTTAATTAATTACACTACGCTAATTAATTATTATTAATTAATTAGCTTCCCCTTTCATTAAACCAATAAATCAATATTTAATTGATTTAATCCCCTTCTATAGTATAAATCATGCTAATATTCCTCTAAAAATCTTTTATAAGCTTGCACATCTATTAATTAATCATCTTGATTAATTAATAAACCCCCTTTATCCACATGAGTCACTAAAGGACAAGCTAAACTCTCCTAAAGTTAACTCAACCCTATCTAAACCCCCTTATCCACAACTAACTCAACATCTCTATTATCCCACATGCAAAGGGATGTAGTGATTCCTTTATCCATTGGGCTATATAAAGAGCCCTCCTCCTACCTTTACACTTACACCTAATTCCTTGAGAAGACAAAAGCAAAGCATATAGCAATTACACTATAATCCTTTTGTTATTCTTGAGAAATTCACCATTTGAAGAGCTAAGCCTCATTTCTTGCATTTTCTAGCCAAGTGCTTGGGTCATATGGGAATAATCAAAGTGGTCTTATAGCCATGCTTTGATGAGCTCCCATTCCTAAGTTCTTGAAGATCAAAACAATCAATTTGATTTCCATGGAGTCTACATAGGTCCATTTGCTTTTGTTGGTAATCTAGAGAAGTAGAGGTTTTGAATACTTTAGCATGTTAGTTTGATCTTAGAGTTGGGAATATTATTATAGTGTAAACATTATATTATGAGTTGTTGAGAAACAACTCATAATTACCTGGAATTATATGTGAAGTTGTTTTAAACAACTTCACGTATATAGCTTATTGTTTGTAACTACTCCTAAATTATAGGATGTTGTTGTTGCTATTTGTTTGGCTATATATTAGCCATGTATTGTGTATGTCAATTCAATGAAGATCAATATATTATTTATTATGTTATTCTGATTCAAACATGTCATATGGTAGCAAAGTGATTTTGATCTGAGAATAATTTTGAAGGGGCGGTCGATGATCTCTTGCCCCATGTGAGGGTAGACATGTTTGAGAGAGTACGCAGGCTGTGCAGTTTGGAGTGTCGTGTCCTTGGAGAACGTAGGTTGTGCAAGTGTGGAGTGCCATGTCCACATTGAGTGGAGGATGTAAAAAGTGTGTAAAAGAAAGCAACACGCAACCATATCACAGGTTTAGCTATTACAACAGGTGGAAAACTTAGCAAAACGTAGGTATCTAAAGCAGTTGAGCAATCGCCACTTGTCATGCAACCACAACAAGTTTTGAGTTTTATTTGCCACGTGGGGGGAGAAAAATGCCGTAAGTTTCATTTTCCATGCAACCACATAATTTTCTCGAGATTTACTTCACGCAATGATACTTTGGGTTGAGGTTTTAAAAAAATTGATATATAGTTGATATATAATAAACTATATACGTGAGTTTATGCAATTTTTCAGTTTTAAAAAAATGTTTAGAGTATTTAAAAAGTAATTTCCTTTTATTACTTTTTAAATAGTGATTTATCAATATTATTACCATCAATTGTAATACAATAGTTGTGAAAATGGAGAAATTGAGTCTTGTTGAGAAGTACAAAGGACGTGATTTTCATACATGTGGGATGTGGTTAAACCAAATATGACAACACCAAAAATCCAACAGATCTCACAAAATGGAATATCAAGGATCAAAAGGCCTTGGGAACTATTGGTCTCGGTTTTTCAAAATCCTACCTACACCATGTAGACTTCACAAAGTCGACAAAGGAAATTTGGGAGACATTAAATAAACTATTCAGATCTGAAGCAGACAGTGCTAAGACAACTCTTAAGCAGAGACTTTATGGATTAAAGATGGATGAAAGTGTAAAAATGGTAGAACACATCAGCAAGTTCCACTCTCTTCTCAATCAACTTGCAGGTATTAATGAGAAGGTAAATGATGATGATGCCAAAGAAATTCTTTTGAATAGTTTGCCTAAAAAATGTCTCATATGGTTTTTACTTTGAGCAAGATTAAAATTGGTTTAGAAGGAGTAGTTTCTACTCTTCTTGATCAGAATGAACCTTTAGAACTAGAGGAAGAAGTCTTATATGTACACACTAAAGCTAGTATGTCATCAAAAAGGGAAGGTATAATTCAAAGCACGTTCCTACAAAAGGAAAAATCAAATGTTATTATTGTAAAGAAGTAGGACATGTCATACTAAATTGTAAGAAACGGGCACAAGATCTCCTTGATGATAAGCTTGATCAAAAGGCTTATATTGTTGAAGAAGAAATTGACTGGGAAGATTATGCAACTGATGAAGAACTTTCTTTCCCTAGTGATGAATATTATCTCTTCTAAAAACAACCAAACGGAGGAAGGAGGCTACTCGGTGCCTCTCATCAATCGCCAACGATAGGGTCACATTTTTAGTGGTGACATTTATTTCAGATTGTGTTTTTATTTTATTTGGTGTGTAGAATAAAGAGCAATAGTTTGTGTATGCTTGCTTCGTACATACGAGTATTCCTATATGTTCTTTTGAAGTGTTGTGATGTGGTGAGAAAGGTGTTAGTCGGTGAAACAAGTTGTATAGGAGGGCAGCTGGTGTCCAGAGGAGAGGAGCAGTATGCAGACCTAAAAATATGCGTAGGCATATGATTCTGGTTTCAACTACACTTCACCCCATGTTCACACTAAGGGGGTGTATGTTGGGAATATTATTATAGTGTAAACATTATATTATGAGTTGTTGAGAAACAACTCATAATTACTGAATTATATGTGAAGTTGTTTTAAAAACTTCACGTATATAGCTTATTGTTTGTAACTACTCCTAAATTATAGGATGTTATTTTAGCTATTTGTTTGGCTATATATTAGCCATGTATTGTGTATGTAAATTCAACGAAGATCAATATATTATTTATTATGTTATCCCGATTCGAACTCCGTCACTTAGTTCAAAGTTAATGCATTATGCTTAGTATTGATCTTGTTTAGCTCTCATCTTGATGGTGCCTAGATTTTGACTTAGCTTTGTTATAGAACTATTTAGGTGGTAGTTCTCATTCATCTAACTTAGCTTAAGCAAAAATACACACACACATTTGGCACACCCGGTGGGACGGATCCTTAGTCCCTTAACATTTTTAGCTTGAATCCTATTGTTTTTGCTAACCTTTGATATGCACATATAGTAAATAATGTTCAAATTCTTAGGATTTTGATAAGTATTATATGTGTAGGTTCTCATTTATAGCTGTCATTTTAATGGGTTATTTCTAATTTCAAGCTAACTTGCTAAAATTTGAAGTATTGTGAGCTTTTTTGTGTTTTTTCCATGCTTGGTTGCATGAGTGGTACAGTGCACTAATCAAAGGTGCATGCACACTTATCCTAGCATAGGCACCTCTTGGGTGGCATAGGCACACTGTCAGATCTTGAATCTATGTTTTCCAACCCTGGCGTACATACACTAACCCCGACGCACATACCCTAATGCACAATCGCACTAACCGGGGTGTAGACGCTATTTCATATTGTACCTTCACTACAACAGAAAAACCCGTCGAGGATGGTGCATACACACTAACCAGTCCAGGCATCTCTCCTGGTGGCGCAGCACTTTTCTCGGTGATACGGGCACTCTGTCGAGAATCGGTACTATTTTTTATCCGTTATGGCACACATGCCCTAACCTTGGTGTAGGCACCTCTCTGGTGGCGTAGGCACTCTATCTAACTTGATACTATTGTTTACGTACCTCTGGTGCACATGTATTTTAGGTGGTGTAGGTGCACTATAAGTCTGAAAAACATAGAGGGCACACACGCCTAAACACGGGCATAGGTTTCTTTCATTTTTTAAAAATTAAAGTGTTAAAGTGCTAACTTCTTTGCAAGTTTTATCTAATTAATGCCTATTTTTGCAGGGTATGTTTACATGCTTTTGCTAGACTAGATAGACTTTACATGCTTTCTTATAAGAATAAGGTCATGTATGCTCTTCCCTCACATCCCTTGGGGTGATCTTGGGAATTAGAAATGATTCTTAGGTCTTTTTGATGCTTTGAAATTGTTAAGAATATCTGAATTGGAATGAGTTAACTTGGTGTGTTTGAATTAAGTGTTTTTCCATTTGGCATCTTCTTGGATTTTATAAACGTCACGTATGCTCTTCTCTTATGTCCTTGGATGATCTTGAGAATCAGAAATGATGTTTACTCTTTTATGGAAAATTACTAAACTCGTTGTGTAGGACCAAAACACACGCTTGTCAAAGAAAGGTGGAATCAAAACAAAGTCAAACTACTAATACAGTTGTTGTACAGGTTGCCAAAAGGTGTTCAAGCAAACCACATCAAAATTAAACAAGATAAAAAGAACAACATATTAAAAACACTGTATTATAGGTTTCAGAAAAGGGTACATCCCTATCTGCTCAACTAGAACATAACCCCTTTGGCAAAACACCTTAAGCTACAACAATGGGGTGGTACCAGGAACCCCAAAGTACTCCACGCAAGAGGGAACCTTGTGGATGAAACGGGAAGTGCTCCACACAACCTACTTGACTAGTCATTCCTTTTGAGTTAGCATTACCGATTGTCCGTATGGCGACCCCAGTGATGGTACATGTAGACACACTAGTTTCCTACTGTGCTTGAAGGGGGTAAAGTAAATATGAGATACTCCCAAATTAGTCATTATGACTTTTTGGGTAAATCGAGCTCGCTTAAGACAAATTTGTAACACCTAGGAAGAGAGAACCACCTAGGAAGATATTCTTTGGCTAGGAGCCCACTTTGACCATTTCAAAATAGTGTTGAGTTGTGAGCCATCATTCATCACGAAATGTGGGAAGCGTTACTTTTGTTTAGTTTTTCACTTGCCTTAAGGCGAGGTAAAAATCTTCTGAAGTAAAGACAACATTTTTCATCCCCATTTTGATCTACTTCCTTCACATTATTTTGACACTTTGTTGATCAAAAGAAGGGTGACTACCTTTGCGTTACCAATTGATTGTTTCTGCCACTTTTTTGTCTATTTATGCCCATCCATGTTTGCGGTTGGGTAAGTTAAATGTCTAAAGTGTGTGGAAATGTATTCATATCATTGGTATCCTTTGTGATCTTGATACCCATGTCAAGATCGTCATCATAGTTAGGCATGGTTCATCATCTCGAACTTCCTTGAAAAGGTTACCTTGTTTATATCGTATCACTACAATTTTGGTATTTACGTCTTGTTTCTTGTAAACTTGACCTAAATATTTGTATTGTAAGGTTACGCTATACACATTTTAACAATTCTTAGTTATACTTTAAGATTTTAGTTCGATTCTATTACTACCTCGATTTTGAAAAGTGCTACGTGTTACTACTTGTGTGTGTTATATCAATATCATCTTGATATCAATACCTTACTTTCTCGCAAAGTTTGGTTAACATATCTTGGTGACATTGTTGTGTCACTCACAAATTGTAACTAACACTTTTTGGGATACAGGTATTAATTGAATTTGGGCTTTCTTCTAGTATACCTTATTAGGAGGTCACATTAACTTATGGTATTTACTTACGTCTTGTTCATTCCCTTGAACTTGAAATAAGTGAGGACATCTTTTTAATTATCTTGTGACACCAACTGCTTTTTTTTGAAGAAAACAAAATCTAGGAAGTACTTCATTCATTTGATAGGCTTAGGTACCAAACATTGTGTCACTATTGATTTATCACTCTATCACATTGGTACGTTAACATTTATACTCATTCATATTCTTGACATTCATTTTGCATTTCACTTAGGTGTGATCACAAATTTTTGAACACGTTTACAACTTACCTTGGTGAAACTATTACACATCATGGCTCCTAAAACATGATTAGGGCTCAAAATCAAACATACAAAGCACAACAAGCGCAAGCTTGGGAAGCCTCAAACAAACAAGGGTCAAACCCTTTTATTGGTCATGATCTAGGGCCTCTATTTTCCACAGAAAAAGAGATAGAAGACATGGTAGATCATAGTGGTGATGAATTGGAATCCCCACATGTGGAATTTGACTTTGACCCCACCTTATTAGATGAATTCCTTTTTAGAAACAAGGATAGGGTGTTGGCATGGGTTGTAGAATTGGGGGCCAAAATTCCCACTGAACATGAAACAATCCCACCTACAAATAATGTTAATGATGAGGAGTGACCTCTTATCAACATGGAGGATATTTTAACACATGGACATGCTTCTACCTCCAACATGGGAAATGATAATGTAGTGGGACATAGAATACCCTTTATTAAAGTGCCATGTAAAATCAGGTTAGGACACGAGAATGTTGAAGAACCTCCACAATATGAAGAAGAAGAGGAACCTTTGGAAGAAGAAGTCACCATTCAACAAAAAATTAGCAACCTTAGTCAACAATTAGCCTTGCTAACCTCTCATGTACAAAAGGAAGGAAGCAAGAATGTCCAAAAGACAAGGCCTAAGGTCAAAATCAGTGAACTTCATAGGGAAAATCAAGGAGAAGACAATACAGAGTATCATCATGTATATATCCCTACTTCTCCTACTAAAGAACAATTTCTCGCACAAGAAGTGCAATCTATGAAAGCAACACTCGCAAGCCTTCAAGAGAGAAATGTGGGGAGCATCATAAAATATCAATATGAAGAACTATACCCGCATCCTTTTGACAAAGCTATGACACTTCAACCTTTCCTTAAACAATTTGACATGATGATATTCAAAAAATATAGAGGAAAGGGAGACCCACAAGATCATGTCAAGGATTTCTATATGGCATGTAAGGACATGTCCTATAGTGATAATTATCTCATACAACTCTTTCCCAAGAGTCTAGGAGGTCAAGCCTTGGAGTGGTTTACTCATTTACCTGGGGTCTATTTTTACCTAGCTAGAATTGGCAGAGAGGTTTGTGCATCACTTCTCATATAATATAGAAAGTGATATCACCATGGTAGACTTATGTGGCACCAAAAATTTCCTAACGAGACATTTTCCAGCTTCCTACAATGGTGGAGAGGGATATCCAGTCGCTTCCCTTGCACATTCCCTGAAAAATAGCTGGTAAGTATATTTGTGCCCAACCTAAATCTAGACATCACTTTCCACCTTCAAATGCATTGTGTTCACACTTTCGAGGAGGTCATTGAAAAAGGTGTTCAAATAGAGAAAGATATTATTGCCAAAGGAACTCTTAAGTCACAATCTAAGGATAATCAAAGTGTTAAACCTATAGAGAATCCAAAAATATTTAACAAAAACAAAAACATGGTGGGAGACGGGATCACAGATTCCAAATGTGTGCAAACGGTTCAAACTGGTCAACCTTTTAAACTGACCAAAGGACCTATTCAACCACCACCTAAGCAAATAATGTTCACTCCTCTCAATGAGCCTTTTTCGGTTATATTAAAACAATTAGATGTAGCTCACATGGTGACTTATCCCATGACACAACCCTTTGATGACAATGCTCCAAAACCATCATGGTACAAAGAGCATGACTATTGCGAATTACATCGTGTCAAGGGACATAAAATAGAAAAATGTTTGCGACTTCATCACTACATCCAAGACCTCATCGACAATGGGGAGATAGAAGTGGATAACCCAGAAAAACTTAGATGCCCAATGAAAAGATGGGGATATACAAAGAACCATTCCCTAAACATGGTAAGTCAGAAGAGTCAAATTTGGATCAAGGAGAGTCATCCTAGAGTTATAAAGCAGTGAACTACCTATATACCAAGAAAGACAACAATCATTATGATTCACTCATTAGATGTATTTTCTCTCCTAGTGACCATGTGAACACCATTCAAATCAAGGGAAAGGATTGTGTCGTGGTAACAAGGCATGCCCACCTCATGATTCTTGAACCCTCTCCATCAACCCCAAAAATGGTAGGTACAACCTCTTAGAACAACTTGAGAAAATGTCTACCAAGATTTCGATCTTAGATCTTCTTAAGATATCAAATGTACATAAAGACATTTTGTACCAAACTCTTCAGGGGTCAGGAGTGCCACTAGAGGTAGATCCTACACATCTTCAAAGCTATAGTAGCAAACATTGTACCAACTGAACACATTTCCTTCAATCATAGGGAAATCCCTACTAAAAATCCAACGCATAATCTCCCTTTGTATATTGAGGTATTCGTTACCCGTAAGAAGATCAAATGGGTGCTTGTGGACAACAGATCAGGGTTGAATATATGCACACTAAAGTTGGTTAAGAAGTTAGGACATACTGAAGCAGACCTCAAGTCAAACATTATTACCATAACCACTTACAACAACATGAAAAGGGAGTCAGCTGGCACAATCACGTTGCCCATGGAATTTGGTCCTACTTGTCATCACACAAAGTTTCATGTCCTGGACTTAGAACTTCCGTATAATATGCTTCTAGGCTAACCATGGATTCATGCCATGCAGGCCGTGCCATCAACATTCCATCAATGCATTAAACTAAAGCACGAGGGACACACTATCACAATACAAGGAGATTCAGAGCCCTTTGCTCACTACAAATCTCTCAATAGTTTTTCATGTAAGGGTACCTATGCGTGTCCCTCTACCGATATAGTTGTTCCTCTCTAATCTAAAGCCATGGAGTCCCAGGTAGATTCAGATTCTCTTAGTTCTTGCACCCATGGTGCCTCTACATCAACTTCTCCTTTTGATTCATGGGAGATGAAGGTTCTAGAATACGAGATGTGGAGAATATAATGTGCAACAAGCCCTCTTAGTTTTAGACCTCTCATTGTCACCTAAGACTAGAGGTCGACCCAACTATCATTTCAGATGACCTAGAAATGAGCAAACTATTGGGTCATTTTTACCTGGAGGCTTGTTGGCTGAAGAAAAATTGTTGGATCCACCTACAACTTGGGTCCTAGAAGATACTCAGCCAACCTGCTATCAAACCCTGAATATGATAAATCTAGTCAAATGATGTACTCCATGGGCTACAAGGGCCTAGGATGTAGAAGGAATGAGAAAGGACAGCGAGACCAAAGTGCCTCTCTCATATTTTAAAATAGAAAGTTTCGGCATTAGAATTCTCCCCTTTGGGGAACATCCCAATGATCAAGATGCTACCTACTCGAATGTGAGGATAGCTCGACTATCTGACAGTGATATAGATTCTCATTGTAGCCAATATGAGGATATTTCCTCCACGAACCTATTCATGAATATTGTTTTCCTCACCATAACCCCTACGGAACCTACACTTGACCTCTTTTACCCTTCCCTTGTTGAATGGGACCAACAACGTCATATGTCACTAGATCTATTTGAGAATGATGAAGCTATTGCAGAATTCATGGACATTCGGGATATAATCCCCATTGGAGACCACAAAAAGGGATTCTATATTGACTTAGATACCTGTGCCTACTTTAGAGAGGAAGCTGAGCTTCGTGGTCATAAAAATTAATAAAAAGCAAGGGAAAAATTTCTAACGTAAAGCCTTGGTAAAAATCAAAGTCCAAGTCACACATCAAAACCTATTTGAGGCAATCGGCGGAAAAATAGATGCAAAAATCAAAGGACAATAAAAGTTACCATGCCAAGGATGAAAATCTCATGGAGACATCCTTGGATGAAGATCTCAACCTTCCTCCCGATCCTACGCATATGGAGGACTTGTCAAAGTTACTAGTAGAGGAGACTATCGATGTAAACATTGGCACAGAAGATGACCCAAAAATAGTCAAATTGGGAGCTTCACTCTTGGCACGGGAACAGAAAACATTCACCATACCTTACAAGAGTTTATAGATGTATTTATATGGTCCTATAAGGATATGCTAGGCTTAGATCCAACTTTGGTCATACACAACTTAGTTGTACATGCAAATGCTAAGCCTATTAAGAAAAAATCTCAGAAAGATGCACCTGAGGGTGGCTCTCCTGGTTAAGGAAGAATTAGAAATATTGCTTGCAGTAGGATTCATTTGGCCCATTGATTACTCGAATGGATATCCAACATTGTCCTTGTCTAGAAAAATCCCGTTAGGATCTGAGAACCGCATGGATTTTAGAGACATAAATAAGGCATGCCCTAAGGATGATTTTCCATTGCAAAATATTGATATGATTATGGATTCAACAGTAGGATATGAAATGCTATCTCTTATGGATGGATTTTCAGGTTACAATCAAATTAAGATAGCCAATGAAGATCAACACAAGACGACTTTTAAAACTCCTTGGGGTACCTTCTATTATCAAGTAATGTCGTTTGGTCTTTAAAATCCAGGAACTACCTATCAAAGGGAAATGATGGTAATTTTCCATTATATGATCCATGATATCATGAAAGACTATGTGGATGATATCCTTATAAATATAAGACAAAGGAGGACCACCCTGCTATTTTATGGTGTATCTTTGAACGCCTATGAGAGTAAAAGGTCTTTGAGCCCAAATAAATGTGTATTCGGCGTCATATCGGGAAAATTGTTTGGTTTCATTATATAAAGAAGGTGAATTGAGGTAGACCCTACTAAAGTGTCTCTGTTATTACTGAAATACCTCCTCCTAAAAACATTAAGCAAGCTGTATAGGTTGCAGGGAAAATATAGGCTATTCGTCGCTTCATCTCCCAACTTGTCAATAAGTGTCATTCATTCACTCACCTTCTTAAAAAGGATGTTGCCTTAATCTAGGGACCAAAGCAATAGTAAGACTTTACCTTACTTAAGAAATAATTTGTCAATTCACCTGTCCTCATGCCTCCAACTCTTGGTGAGATGCTCCTTCTTTATATCTCTACTACTCAATTTTCTATTGATGCGTTGTTCGCCCAATACAACCTTGGTCACAAAAAATTGGTATACTACCTCAGTCGCACTCTCATCGCTTATGAGCTCAACTATCCCCAAATTGAAAAATCTTTTTTGGCTATAGTTTTTAACTTTCAAAAACTTCTTCATTATCTATTTAACACCAAAACCAAGCTTATATAAAAAGTTGACCCACTCAAATACTTTTTGTCTAAACCCGCCCTCACCGGTAGAATGGCTAATTGGATCATTATACTAAGTGAATTTGACATCGATTTTGTGCATCAAAATTCAGTTAAGGGATAGGTACTCACTGATCAATTAGCAGAAGCACCTTTACAAGGCACTAAACCTTTGAATCTGGATCTACAGATGCCTCATTACTATACATTGAAGAATCTATCATGTGGCGATACACTTTGATGGGTCTTTTACTTTTCATGGTTTAGGGGCAGGTGTGGTCCTCATTACTCCTTTCTGGTGACCCCATACCTCAGGATTTTCATCTTGGTTTTCCTTGCATGAAAAATATCACGAGTATGAGGCACTCATCATAGGGATGAAGCTCACCATCAAATGGGACATTCATCATGTTAAGATTGTTGGTGACTCTCAGTTAATCATCAAGCAAGTTAATGATGAATACAAAGTTAAGGATGAGAAACTCATCCCTTACAAGAAGTTGGTAGAAACTCTGAAAGAGTATTTTGTGCACATCACATTTGAATAGATTCCAAGAGCACAAAACAGATCTACAAATGCTATGGCAACAATGGGTTCTATGCTCCGCATTCCGCTAAAAAGTAATGACATGCCATTCTTTGTGGAAAATCTATGCCAGCCTATACGACATGCCAGAATCATGTCTAGCTTGTGATGTTGTTGGTCCCAATTCCCCATGGTATGAGCCCATTTTTACCTACCTCAAAGACAACACATTCCCTCCCAACATCTCTCGTTCTGAGAAACAAATCCTAATTCACTAGATAGCCCGTTATACCCTTTTAGGAGGTACGCTTTATCATCGTGGCTATGATGGGAATCTATTACGTTGTCTCGATATGATAGAGTCAGTCCAAGCGATTAAAGAGGTGCATGAAGGGGTGTGCAGAGCACATACTAATGAAATGGTTCTAGCCAAAAATTGTTAAGAGTAGGCTACTATTGGCCTACCATGGAAACCGATTGTTGTAACTATGTAAGGAAGTGTGTACTTTGTCAGAAGTATGGAAATTTCATCCATGCTCCATCATAGCCATTACAACCCATCACCACCCCATGGCCATTTTCTAAATGGGGACTTGATTTAATAGGGAAGCTTACCCCTACTTCATCTGATGGCCACACCCACATCATTACGGCTACTAAATACTTTACCAAGTGGGTGGAAGTTGTCCCTTTAACCTATGTAATAGGAGCTCATATTTCCAAGTTCATCATGAATCATATTATTTGTTGGTATGGCATTCCTGCAGCCATTGTTACTGATAATGGAAAATCATTCAAGAATAAAATGGTAAAGGATATCTGTCATCGGTTTCAAATCAGGTTAAAATGGTCTACACCATATTATCCCCAAGGCAATGGACAGGCCGAGGCCACTAATAAGACTTTGGTGTGAATAATGGAGAAGATGGTAAGTAAGACAGTTGAAATTGGAATTTACAAATCCACCCAGCTCTTTGGGCTTACAGGACCTCTATTCACACTCCTACGGGTGTGACACCATATTCCCGGTATTTGGAATAGAATCTATCATCCCATTAGAAATTGAGCTTCCTTCCCTAAGAATATCTCTTAGGGATTATCTGGATAAAGATGAAGATTACCGAGTGGCTAGAATAACAGAGTTAGAGCTCCTAGACAAGAAGTGCATCCATGCCTTAAATCACCTCAAAGTGTATTAGAATAGAGTCTCCAGAAATTACAACAAAAGAATCATACCTCGTCAATTTGAGGTTGGTGATTTGGTCATGAAGGAGAATCAATTCAACACAAGGGCAGAATCGAGAAAAGAAAGGAAAGTTTGAACCGCATTGGTTAGGACCTTATGTTATCATGGCCAAGTATGGCATAAGAGCATACAAACTTGCTCACCCTAATGGTGATGAGCTCATGAGCCCATGAATTCCATGCACCTTAAGCGGTTCTATGCTTAAACAATGGCACAAAAAATAAAAAAAAAAAATAAAAACAAGGTAAAAATAATCAAAATACAAAAAAATTAAAATAAGAGAAAAAGAAAAAGAGAAAATAGGTCATTCATAAGTGAAAACCATGCAATTGTGGCACTTTGGATAAGTCCTTGGGTGAAAACCAGTTTTAGTGCCTTGGGAGGATTCATTGTTCACAAGCATCTTGCATCTGGAGGGTAATTTTACTTAGCCTAGGGCTAGTTCCACATCTACCTCTCGAGATTCCCTACTAGCCCAATATTGTCAAGCCTTGATCTAGCTTTGTCTCCTTTTATTCATCTATGAAGGCATGGTATTTTTCTATTCCCCATCTCATGGGGGCACTTCTGCGACTTCACCTTCCTATTTATAAGCACGTGGAATTTTCCCTTGTATATTTCCCGTCTAACACTAGGGGAATCCACGCTTTCTTGGTCACCTGTGCATAGCTTTGGAAAACTATTATAAAAACACAAAAACATTCAAAAATGTTAGAAACTCTAAACAATAGAAAAACAAAATTAAACAATAGAAAACCCTAAACAATATAGAAAATTATTTCACAAAACAAATCTTGCAAAAACATTCACTTTAGTTTACTTGCATTGTCTTGTTTCTTTCTTTGCTTGATTAATTATTTAGTTACTTCATATTTGTACATTTGTATTGTTTTTTCTTAGACATACTTTGTTAGGATTCATATTTTCTTGATTAGATCAGATTTATTCTTACTTGTGCATATTGAAGTGTGTTTTTGCATGCTAGTGAATCATGATACATTATTGTATAGATTCATTGTGTTCTTTGTTAGCATTTGATTGTGTTTGCTTGTTGCATGTGCATTGTTTTGTTATCACATCATCATATTTCCATCAATATCATCACATCTAACATCATCTATACATCATATATCAAGAAAAAGATAAGTATACATCATACATGAATGCTAAGCTAATCATCACATATCGTATCACCAAATGGGGGCAAGAGGGATCGCAAATATCAAAATCTATCCCCCCCACACCCATATCATCATATCATCCCGTCCACTAAGTATAGCACATCACATGAGAAAATACATTTGATATACTCTACAAGATCTATCATCTAGAAATCAAAGCACATGCGATACATCAAAAATCAGGATACATATACATGTGAAATCAAATCAGCTAACATCATAAACACATCTATATATCCATATACTCAATCAAAAATAACAAACAATGTCCATCTCATAACACATGTGTCATGTCAAAAATGTCCATATATACATGTGTGTGGTATATCTGTATCAAAAATAGATATACATCACTATTATACATCAAAAATGCCTTCATCTGAGGTGTACAAAAAGGATGATATACATCAATCAAAGAATACAACTGCCTTCATCAGAGGCATATGTCAAAACTATCTGTACATCAAAAATTCCTTCATTAGAGGCATATGTCAAAATCTGTTTCACAGACATAAAAATGCCTTCATTTGAGGCATATTTCAAAACTATTGTACCTCAAAAAGGCCTTCATCAGAGGCATGTGTCAAAACTACTATATAATGTTATACATCAAGCGCAAGCTACTCATAGCCTTCATCAAGAGGTATATATCAATACAATCATCACGGATGACTCGAGCCCTCAAATGGGGTGTCCTGGTCTATCCCATGGTGGAGGCATATCATGGGCATTGCTTGGTCTCACTAACTATCCCCATGGCTGCTCCATTGAGGCTTGAGGCCTCTTTGACCTGGTCCCTCTACTTGACTATTGGCTGTAGGAAGGTGCCCGCCGCTCAGCCGTAACTTCCTCATAATATAACGATCTATAATAGGATGCTCTACCCTCTGTTGTAGCTAGATCTCTATGAGTCTAGGCTATCACCATTGTGTCATGTGTGCGTCAAAAGGATGTTACCTCTTCCGATGCTTGGGAAAGCTCACTCGACCCACTACTTGCTCCGCTCTTAGCATGTCTCTCTCCAAAGATATCATAGGCTATAAGTTATGGGCCTATGTCTACTCGATATAGGCTCATCACCTGAGCCATCTCTGCAGCCATCTGTTGTATCTACTGAAAGTGAATAGCACTATCATCTCCTTGGCCAACCTGAGCCTCGAGTCTAATCCCACTCTGCTATCACTACTAAAGTCTGGGATTGGGCCTGGTCTCTCTCTGCTATGATCTACTATAACTACTATTGTAAAGTGGTTATCTATGCCACCTGGCTTGCACCCAGGGGCCTATCTTTATGCCCGGTCTGGGAGGACTATCCCTACTCTCATAATCTAAGTCGGGAACCTGTGCGCAGTGGTATTGGTCCATACGGCCTTGAGTCCTGTGTACCTATGCTACACCCTACTCATCATGTGGTAGCCCATCAAATGGATCAGCTAGGTCATGGGATGTTGCATCCTCCCTCTCGTCACTACCATGACGAAGCTCTCATGGTGGTCGAGTGCCTGCGCTACCTATGCCTCATCGGAATAGTCAAGCACCATGGTAACACAGTGGCATACTAATCCATGTAGTCGATGTAGTTCCCATATCTCGACACTGCAGAGATGGGTCCCATACTTATGGTACCACCTATAAAAATCCTTCCCTATCTTTGGTTGCCTATATGTGTGGCCCCATGGTCGGCCTCTCAGAAGTCTTGGCACGCATACCACAAGTCTAGTTGTGGAACCCCCTGCACCATGCCCAGTTGTCGTTGACATAGATCTACCATGTATAACTCAATAATGTAGTTACTTGCAACTGCCAAGAATAAAGTGCTCCATCGTGTAAAAACTTAGCTCTACTACTACGTCCTCTGCCAATGTAACTTCTTGTAAGGCCTCCAGATAATATCCCTATCTAGCGAGCCTCATCAAACTCTCGTCGATATCAGTATAAGCTACCTAAGTGCCCTCGTATGTCATCACCTACTGAAACCCAAGCCATATATGATGGCTCCTCTGGGACTCAAACATGTAATGTACCTACAGGGTGCCCAATAGCTATGTGGTCCCATGACCAAATCTACAGTAGTAGAGAGGCAAGCCCCACCATCTTCTGATGGTGGTATGTAATCGATATAGATCTCAAGTACAGATGTTCCATTATACACTGGCCCCAATAGTAACTGCTCGCCACTAAAGATCCCATGCACTAATGTCATTAGACCCCTAGGGAAGGATGTCCCAGTCTTATCAGTGAGAAAAAACCCACTGATAAGTGACATCATGTATAATGGCCCCCGGTGCAGTGTCGAATCCACTATGCACTCATGAAATGTAAATTGTCATGCCATCATGTAGTATATCATCTCTATCAAACAGGTCATCGCCACCCTAATCCACCCAAGGTCACTCATATACTCGATCAACAAGCCTAGGATAGGCATGTAGAGAATCTACCGCACATCCTCCGAGTCATTATCATCTCTCCGGTAGAATCCGTAAGAACTAGCTCTCACTATGCCACCGCTCAGCCAATGCAGTAAGTAGACTATGATCTAAGGTAATAAAGGGCATCCGGGATACGGGGCCTAGGCCCACCACCTCTAGGAGTATCACCACCGCACGTCGGTCTCATCTCGCGCATGCTCCCCTCTAGCTCTACTATGCATGAATTTCACTCACGTGTCTAAAGCACATGGGAAAACTTCTCTGTAAAATCATTCCATTTTTAGCTACTAACATTTCTTCTAAGTTCTACCTATCATTTTTAGGGTTAACCAAAAAAATCCTAATTTTCTTCTAAATTCCATCATTTTTGGAATTTTTCTATCTGTCCTCTACCTACTCAGTATTCCTGCACACACTTTTGGTGTGTGCACGCTCTGTGATGTGTGACATCCTTTCATGCAATGCATGTGCATGCATGCATCACTTATGGGGCACTTACACCATCATCCAGTACCTCCATGTGCACACATACATGTGCCCTCTATACATGCACTATTGTGTGGTGTGTGCGCATATGTGCATGTGTTATGTATATGTATGCATGTATGCATGTTTTTGGGTGCATGCGCATGTGCCCATATGCACTAGCGCACCTACACCACCATTAGTGTACCTATGCCCCCTGCCCTACGCATGCATGCGTGCACGTGACCTCTAACCCTATTTTCCTACTTCTATGGTCATTAATTTTAAAATTGATGAAGAGGGTTAGGATACTCACAAAGACACTATCATCTACGTTTCATTCGTACCCTCGAACTGTGTCTGCTCTCAATTGTTCTTGTGCTCTCACCATTGTTCTCATCCATTGTCATAGATCCTCACGGTAAAAACCTTGCAGTGGTTGGTAACAAATGAATTGGTCACGGTGATTTACCCCCTGGGTGGGGTATATCAAGCTATTTTTACACCAGGGCACGTGGTGCACTGGAGACTTTTTTTTACCACCATTTTCTCTCTGTTCACCGTAGAATAGTTATTTTATTTAAATAATTATTTTTCTTTCATTTTTCACCGTCTTCACCACCATCTAGTACCCCTTTCTTCTCACTAGGACAATTTTTATTGCTCCTAGGTGATTTTTCTTCTTATCCACACTCTCGTGAATAATTATTTTATTAATTTTTCCACTATACAGGGACATTATTTGTCACTTGTTTCTTCTTTCTTCCCCTGGGGCATTTTCTTTTGCATCTAGGCACTTCATTCTATTTCTTCTATTTTCTTCTATTGTCCACCACATTTTGGAAAACACAAAACCAAAAACTATATATATATATATATATATATATATATATATATATATATATATCGCTTCAAAATCCTGTAAACAAGGAAAAATTCTCCACAAAATCCTAAAAATAAAAATCCTACAAAAATAGGTAACCGCTTACTACTACGGCTGAAACTTGTGTCTTGCGCATGGTATTCTTTCCGTATCCTACTGGTTTGTTTCACATCTTCACCAATCAACACAACTTTGCGGATCGCGGATTCACAATCATTCACAAAGCTAGCTGCTTGATTTGTCTCGTACTCGGGGCAAGTCGTGTTGCTTGGTGTTGTTTCATCATGTGCACAAAGCTTTCTACTGCTTGAACCTAATTTCCATTATCATTTCCCCTTCCATGTATCCTTTCTCGAGGCATCATTTTTAACCCTTGTTTTCAATCACAAACATGTGGACCTCTTAGCTTAATAACAAAACATTTGTGCAACTATCTTGACCATTGTTGAGTTGGATATGTGCGTTCATACTTATCTTCACTACTAAATGAACTTGTTTCCTTCTCATATTGCATTATGTTTTTGTATGTTGCATGGAGTTTTTGTTTTCAGTAATGGAAAATTGTTCTTAGTATGGATTTTCATGTCATTCTAATTTTTTTGTATGCTTATATTTTTCATAAGGACCGATGACATAGATATTTTGGCAATATGATGACATTGAAGTTGTTCCAATACAAAGGCTAGAGGCTAGTTCTTCTCTCCACTTCTCCATATTTCTTCTACATCTCTTCCCTCTCACCCCTAATCTTCCATTTCTTTGGGGCATTTTGTCCCTGCACATTCTTCTATCTATTTCTCACATTTTTCGATCATCGATCATCATCCTTCATCACCCCTATCGACACTTGAGGGGGCATCTCTCAATTATACTAATTTTTCTTCTACCTCTTCAAAATTTTATCCATATACTATCTTTGAAGTGGAGTCACTTACGCCACCCCAAAGAAGGGAAAATGTAGACACCTATAATTATGTCTCGAGAAATTTAAATACTTAAATTGCGCTAATTATCTCCTTTCCTACAAATTGGTGACATATCGTCAAAAGCGCTCATCTTCTTTCCTATCGTCATTAATTAATTACACTACGCTAATTAATTAAGTCGCCTATCCAAAAAATACCCTAATTAACGACCTTCCGTTAATAAATCCTTCCTTCTATCTAGACTAATTAATTATTATTAATTAATTAGCTTCCCCTTTCATTAAACCAATAAATCAATATTTAATTGATTTAATCCCCTTCTATAGTCTAAATCATGCTAATATTCCTCTAAAAACTTTTATAAGCTTACACATCTATTAATTAATCATCTTGATTAATTAATAAACCCCCTTTATCCACATGAGTCACTAAAGGACAAGCTAAACTCTCCTAAAGTTAACTCAACCCTATCTAAACCCCCCTTATCCACAACTAACTCAACATCTCTATTATCCCACATGCAAAGGGATGTAGTGATTCCTTTATCCATTGGGCTATATAAAGATCCCTCCTCCTACCTTTACACTTACACCTAATTCCTTGAGAAGACAAAAGCAAAGCATATAGAAATTACACTATAAGCCTTTTGTTATTCTTGAGAAATTCACCATTTGAAGAGCTAAGCCTCATTTCTTGCATTTTCTAGCCAAGTGCTTGGGTCATATGGGAATAATCAAAGTGGTATTGTAGCCATGATTTTATGAGCTCCCATTCCTAAGTTCTTGGAGATCAAAATAATCAATTTGATTGCCATGGAGTCTACATAGGTCCATTTGCTTTTGTTGGTAATCTAGAGAAGTAGAGGTTTTGAATACTTTAGCATGTTAGTTTGATCTTAGTTCAAAGTTAATGCATTATGATTAGTATTGATCTTGTTTAGCTATCATCTTGATGGTATCTATATTTTGACTTAGCTTTGTTATAGAACTATTTAGGTGGTAGTTCTTATTCATCTAACTTATCTTAGGCTCATCATTTGATCCAATATTCACCTTCTTTGTCTTCATAGGTTCATGATAGGTGCACATGGTCTTGTCTCGAACTGTCCAACACATCACACCTACCTGTTGAATGATTTAAACCAAGATTTTCTACTTCTTCATCATCCACTAAGTAGACCATTTTTACCTTTTCTTTCTCAATGAAAGCACGTTGAAGTAGTGTGGCATTGGCCTCTTTCTCTTCAACAAGATGCACTCTGAGTTTCCTTCATCCAATAACTCCTGAAGGAGTTCTTTTGCCTTGGCACTATCTCCCATAGTTAAGTGCTTTATGACTCTTAATACTTCTTTCATTGCAAGAGGTTTAGTAGAGAAGAAGTCAAACGTCTGGGCCATTCCTACAATTAAATCCTTCCAATTTCCAGTCTCTCTATGGAGTTCTGCATATACATACCAAGCACGTGCGCACCCTTGTAAAGTGGAATAAAATTGTGCACCCATAAAAAAGGTGGTAAAGCTTCCTACCCTCTCGCCCGATTCTCTCACACTTCTAAACGTGGTCTTTGAATAGGTTGATTACCATGATAAGTGTAGTTTGAGTAGGTACATTGCTCCTAGAGAACCTAGTAGTAAGAGTAATCCTAATTTAATGCCATCCTATAAGATTATCCTTATGGGCCACCCACCAAGTAGTGTTGTTGTCCCATGTAGTGTATATACTAGAAAAGTTCTTATTTTCAATGGGTTTATCCATTGTTCCTCCATGACGCATAGGAATATCATAGGATCTCCTTCTCCAATGTAATAAGGTACAATTTTTACCTATCCTCTTGACATAACACGGCTTTTTTTTCCCTTAGGATATATGATTTTGAATTCACACCATACCAACTCATAAGTGTTATGAGCCCAATTATCATGAGAAACACTTGTAGTATCATTAATCAAATGTGCATCCTCCCACTAAATTCCTTCTTTAGTTGGCTCAAACATATCTAGATCTCGGATGGTGCGTACATAAATCCTATTCATATCTTCTTCACTTAAGGGCTCAACATAGGGCACAGATTTTCCATCTGTTAAAGGGATAATAACTCTCTCCTCCTTGTTTTCAAAACTGATATAACCCTTTTTGAACTGAAGATTAGCATTATTTTCATAGCACCAAGGACACCCAAATAGAGATGGGAAGCTATCTAACTCTACCAGCACTAAAACCTCAAAATATCTAGTGAACTTGGCTCCTTGTATGGTAATGGATGCATCTTTCAAAACTTCGATGGGAGTGGCCTAAGTTTTATTAGCCATGAACAATACATTAGAGGATGGTTGCAATGGGGGTCTTCCCATTTTTACCCATGCATCCAAAGTAAGAACATTGACTTTCGCACATGTATCAATCAATATATTACTTAATAACCACCCATCCACAAATGACATTCGAGTGATTTCCTTGTCATAATCTAGGCTATGAGGGGAAGATTTGCATGTAGGGTCTATCGTTTAGTCTTAAAACTTATGTGCTTAGTGTCTCCTTTTAACCATTTCCCTAACAATGGAATGATATTCTATTGGTGCAAAATTTTCACACTTCTCCCAAGTCATCTACATCAGTGTGGACCATCTCTAATGCTTTATTTTGCTCAATCTTCTGTGATTTCTCCTTCAAATATTGTATTTCACCCTAAATATTCTGATTAGCTCCATGTTTTCTAGATAAACCTCCTTCTAATAGGCATAATCTAGGTACCATGCATGTAGAACCTCCTCCTTAGTGATGGTAGGCTTCACGCTCAATGCTTCTTTAGCGCGTGCCACCTCAATGTGGGTTGTGATCTTTACTTCAGCAATGCCTCGAGACTCTATTCCCAACTTAGGCATCCACTTTGATTTTCCATATTGCATTGTATCTTAACCATCCATGCACATTTTTTTTCTTTTTTATGATGCTTGCTACAATGCTCATATAAGTCAGGCACTCCTCATAGCTATGATTCTTTCCATAGAAAGAACATGTAATATTATGGGGACATTCATGCCTGTAGTGGTCAGGAGATCCACAAATATAACACGTTCCATGAGAGAACTCACTTCTTCCACCACCATGGCCTCATCCTTCTGAATCCACCATGGTATCCTCAACCTCTACCATGGCCACCTTCAAAATTCCCTTCATTCCGATCATAGGGCACTTGATTGTGATCCCGATCCTGATGCTCGTTCTTACCTTTAGAGTTATCTAAGACTCTTGTCATTCATACACCAATATCTATAGCATCATGGATCCAACCAATCAGCTAGCAGTCTTCTATTTCATGATTTGTGGACTTGTAGAGTTTACAGTAGCTTGAGATGTTCTTATTTATCATGCGTTGTAGTAGGGGCAACTTGGCTAGCATCATGGTATAAATGACATATCTCAAAATCCAACAGCAATGAGTGCACTAATCTGTAAGGACAACTATCCTTTGTGTGACCTTCTACTTCACAATTTGTGCACCAAATCCTTGTGTGCATCTCATGTGTTGAATTTGCTTGATAGTTTCTCTAATGCTTTGCTGCCATAGTTACGATCTTTGCTTCTAAAAATGGGCTCACCCCAATGTCTATGCTTCTAACTCCTTAGTGTGTAAGTCTTATTCAAGTGCTTTGCGTGGATCAAGTATATGTCTTGTGTGATAATTCCCTCCTAAAATGGGTAAACAGCCCCCAACAAACCATTTGTGTGCTAGCTTATGTGTATATCATAAGAAATATTAGATAATAGTGTTTTAAAATGGGCATCATACTCTCTGACACTTTCAATAGTGCATTGCTTGATATCCTTGAGTGCACTTATACTCTTACGCTCAAACTCGAGGATGTGAAACTCTTTAAGGAATACATCTTTTAAAGTTGTATAGTCTACGCAAGTCACGATCGTGGTCAAACTTTCTGTACTAGTTGTGTGTGCATCCTTGTAATGTAGTTACAAATTGGCTTTCCATACGCTCGAAGCCGTGATTCCTTTTGCATGACACATTATTTCACACATAATCACATGTTTAACAGCATATTCTATGCTCTTATAATTTTGAATACGAAGATACATCTCCATGCAAATATTTTGGGGTTGGTGCAAAACTTTCCCACTGATCCAGAACCTCATGTGTTTCCTTGGCCTCTAGAACCACCAAACCCGGAACTAGAGCTACATATGCCTCATAATCCCAAACCTATAGTTGGGGTTGGACCAAAAGATATTCTTCCTCGTGTCCCAATAGTAGAAGCTGAATTGTACCCCAACATTTTACAAAACATTACCACTCCTAAAAGTTAGTCTAAAAATTGGTTCTTCGTATTCTACACTAATGATACACCCAAAAAGTTACTCCATATAATAACAAATCCATTTTAACTACCATTGTTGTTCCTTTCATAATACTCACTCCTACTCTCCCACCGCTTTAATTATCTTACTAATTATTTGTTGTACTAGATCTTTGGAAAACCAAGTACAAGGGCAAGGTTTCTAGGTGTATTCGGATGTGTTCCTATGACCCAAGTCATCTCTACTAGCGTGCTTTTGCATGAGGCCAAGGAAGTTTCCCTATCATGTTTTCCCAAATGGGGAGTTCCTAAGGCTCGGGTTCCATGTATTCGGCGTGAACTTCCACTCCTTCCCGAACTATGTTTCTCCACAATGCCATTTTCTATGTAACCTCCCGTTGCTTCTCTACCTCCCTCTTGCACACCTCATTGTACTTAATCCACCTTTCCCCTCTATTCTTTTTTGCCACTAGGTCTACCATCTTTCACCAACCATGCTCCTTCCCCACGCGTGGTGGGGTTTAGTTAGCCATCATTTTACTTTCTAAATTCAAAGTTACCATCAAGATCTTGATCACCAGTGGAATGCCGTGTAAGTAAGTTCCCATTAGATATCATAAAAACTAGAATTTAGCTACCTCTGGGCATGAATAAGTGGAAATTGAGTATTCCAAGATATAATTGTTTAAAACACCATGGAACCACGTATCCACAACATGATTCCAAATAAGATCAGCATCGTAAAGGGCCTGAAATTCTTCCTGCATCCACATAAGTGTGTGATACCTCCAATTTCACTTAGATGCATAAGCAATCAGCCACTCGTGCAATTCTACAAGAAAGATAACAAAAATATCTCAAATAAATTTTCATACAATTTTTTTCCACCCACACACATGCATTAAACTCAAATCCACTATTGAACTACCATGTTTATTCTTCTTAGGATCATTTATCCACTCCTCAATACTTTCTAAGGTCAAGTGGTATGTATTCATCATGAACCATCCTAAAACAAGCTGAAAAAGAGGTCCTGCAATCAGACCAATGATGTAGCCTAGAATTCATCAATACAATCCTAGGAACAACCGACACATCACTCGGCCCTAGACTAAGCACTCACTCAAAGCATGTAAAGGTACCAAGACCTTCTTTAGGGTTCTTATTGCAGGATGTTAGCATTGAATACTTTAAGAATCCAGATCTATGACTAATATATCATTCTACATTGCATGTTTAGATCTAGATCTATAAAATAACATACTTAAAAGATAACCATGATGAAATCAAGCATGCAATATTGAATAATAACCATGATAACACCTTGATTCAGTCCATAATCTCCCAATATTAAATGCAGTAATACACAGAAGCTTCCTTACAATAATAGTAGTATACACTCATGCGCGTAACAAATTTGTCAGCATAATCTCACTATACCCTAGTGTTGGTATCGAAATTGATTCTCCTTTACAAGTTTGAGCGGCATCACAGATTTAACAAGAAGCCTAGAGACAAATAAATCATCATGTATTTTGTTTTTCAGGAATGGGTAGGTGATTTAGATGACTCTTTTTCACTCGGATGTTGGAGAAATGGATAGCACCCTCAAAAGGATTTGATCTATCCTCAATACTTTAGGTTGTTCCTTTCAACCAAAGTGAGAGGACCCATTTTTGTAACCCTCATGTTAGTGAAGGAGAATAAATATATCCTTCTTTGCATGAATTTGAAAGGAAGCCTAGATAAAATATTATCAATGCACCACAATTTAACTCTCACGAGTTGTCACTTCTAAAGAATGGTGATATTTTCTAAACAAGGTTAAGGTTACTAAAGACATTATAGAATCCTAATTGCTTATACATATTTTGGTAGTAGAATTTATTCATTTGTGGACATACAAGGAAAATAGTAGTAATTTAGGTAGGATTAATTGTTTTTGAATAATGTTTTGGTGGGAGATTAAGCACGATATAAAAATGATTTTTCAGATCTTTGAGAGCCTTCACAACAATTGAAAAACTAAATGATAGAATGCTGAGAATAGCTAAAATATTCCTTCAACTATAAGGTGTGCATCAATGGAGGCCCTGTATTTGCACGGTTTCATACAATCTCCAAGAATTTAACACAAAGGCTCGAGCTAAAGACTCAATTCAACATTAAAAACCCTTGGTTCCTCATGCCTAAGATACACTCAAAGGATTACACACAATCTTTATCAACAAAATGACAAAGTAAAGTGATTTTAAATTATTTATCTCATTACGGGATGAAGACTCTTCTCGTAATGAAATTGCAAATGCCACTAAACTATCATAGGGACACGGTCTGTGTGATTTGGAGGGATTTTAACACAAGATTGCAATCGGAATAAGAAATACTATTCTAGACATTTTAAAATAAAGAAGGCACAAATTTTCCCAAGATTAACACAAATTAATTCAAAGTTGATAAGATTCATCAAAGCAAGGGAAGGTTTCTTTTAAAATATTAGAGCTTTTCAATGAATGTACTCTTGCAACCAACTTGACATGATCAAATCTAAAACATAAGAGATTAACAAGTTTCTCAGATGGTCTCTCAGGAAGATGGGCTTTCTCAAATTTTCTTGTAAGAATTCAACCCCCAACCATTTGCATGACTAAAGCATGCTTTTATAACACTCAATTTACATCCAAGCTTTCCCCCAAGAAAATAATATTCGAGGAACCTTTGTTTGTTACATGTTTGATCATGATTTCTAGAAAATGACGTTTAACAGGTTTGCAACAAAAATTTGCCAGTTGTTCAAAAAGGTGAATCATTGCAAATATCTCCATCATTTTTTAACTAGGGAACCCAGTCATCTCCTCTGGCAACACGTTTCTCATCCTTAGCGCGCCTGCAACCTCCATCATTTCATCATTTTCCCATTATTTCCTCTGTAACTTTGCTTTGCATCCAGTTTCTCTGGTAATTCACATTTTTGCAAGTGCTTGAGCAATTCTAAGTTCAAAATATCAACCTTTACATTCGTTGGAATCACAAATCAAGTTCTAAATCCATTCAATTACACTTTTGCAGACAAAAACAACAAGAAATTTCATCAAAAATAATGAAAAACAATGCGTATTCACATCTCTAAGAGTCTTAGGGAAAAAATGGCACCAAAATCAGATGCAATACAACAACCATTGATTTTCCCTGTCTTAACTTTAGATTAGAGTCATCCATGTAGAAAAATCTGATTCGAAGTGAGCACTGTGATTTCCTTTTATATTTTATAACTTTTGGAGAAAATGTGCAATTTTCACATCTTGCCCCCACCCTCCACCTTTTAAAATCAAAGCTTGACACGTCACTTAATCTAGGCCTTTGATGGAGTCACAGATCATTTTTGAAATTTTACCCTTTTTAACAAAAAGGAAAAATTTCCAATTTTCCTCCGCCGACGCCTTTACCGATTTTATCTTTTGATGTGGGCCCCAACGGAGTTATGGGTCAATTTATAACTTTGCTCCTTTTTTACAAAAGGGAAAAAAACTTCAAAATGCCCTAAGCAACCCACCTCTGGGTTCTAAATTTTGATGAATGGCCACGTGTCCATCTTTAGGGTCAAAGTAAGACTTTTTCCCTACAGGGTTACGAATCAATTTATAACTTTGCTCCTTTTTACAAAAGGGAAAAAAACTTCAAAATGCCCCGATGACCCGCCTTCCACTTCTAACTTTTGAAATATGCCATGTGTCCTTCTTTGGGTCAAAGTAATACTTTTTCCCTGTGGGGTTGTGGATCAATTTATAACTTTTCTCCTTTTTACAAAAGGAAAAAAACTTCAAAATGCCCCGATGACCCGCCTTCCACTTCTAACTTTTGAAATATGCCACGTGTCCTTCTTCATGGTCAAAGTAAGAATTTTTCCCTGCTGATGAGTTAAAAACTTCAAAGTGCTCAACAACCCGCCTCCCCACATGTAACTTGGAAATATGGCCATGTTTCCTTCTTCGGGGTCAAAGGAAGACTTTTTCCCTACCGCTTCATATTTGCTAAATATCTATCGAGATGTTATCGGAGTCGTGGGGCCAATTTGGTATTTTTACAAATGAGACAAAAGTGTCAAATTTCACTAAAAAGACCCACCGACCCGTATCTAATTAAAAATGAACATGTAGCTGAAGATGATGAGATATAATTTGATGAGGAAAACATGCACATCGAACAGTAACATATAGGGAACTTCACCATTTGCACCTAGAATTGAATCTTTATTTAAGGACAAATAATTTAGAAATGATACAAGGCCCAAATGTGATCCATGACCATGGAGAAGGATCTTCAACAAGCATACAAATGAAGAAAACATTTCACGCATCCATTCAGGGAAATAGAAAATACGACAGAGCCCATAGATTGAAGAATTTTGAGAGAAAATGGGGCAAGATCAAATTGAGCACCAACATCGGCTCTAACTCGGGGATGGGCACTCCTTGTGAGTGCCACAAGAACAAATAATAGACCAAGTGCCAAAATAAACCATTGGGAAACGAAGTCACGAGCCAACCCTCTAGGAACAAACTGAGAAACCAACAAAATGTCCACTCAAGGACCAGGATGAACCAAAACAGAAAAACATGAAAGCAGAAAGAAACCAAAAGACTATACACTATACTAATGGTGTATACCTCAATTCTAAGAAATCAATCAAGGAAATGTTTCAAATGCCTACCATTAACAAGAAATTCAAGCAATTCCCCATCTAGGTCTTTTAAGAAGAAGGTATGTTCACCAATTTTAATGTCAATTGAATAAGGGCCCATCCACAATGCATCAAAATTTCCATGTTTGCCCTTATCCTCGTGCCTGCTATCCCATAATAGCACAAGATCTCCCACACTAAAATATCTTGGAGTCACCTTCTTATTAAACAAATTCTTCAATTTCTCTCTGAATTTTACATGCCTTTGATGGGATGCCCTTCTTTCTTCATCTAACTCAATAATTTGATTGATGCGAGCGTCGTCAAGACCAACCTCTTGATCTTCAAGTTTTTGAAGAATTTGAAATGAAGATAATTGCATATGTAAGGGAAGCAAAGCTTGAGTTCCATACACCAACTCAAATGGGATTTTTTCAGTAGCTTGTTTAATAGTGATTTGATCAGCTCAAATAGCAAACTTCAACTGCTCACCCCACTTCCTTTTGTTCAACTCCAAAGTTCTTCTAATTATTTTCAACAGATTTTTATTGTTGGACTCTTATTGTCCATTTCCTTGGGGATTATAATTGGAATCATATGTCGAATTGATCCCATATTCGTGGCACATGGCCACGGAGGTTTAGCCCAAAAGCCCATGGCATTATCAAGAAACTATCTTAAAGGCACTCCAAACCTACAAATGATATGATTGAATGAAATCCATGACAATTTGGTGAGTCGTATTCTTGGTGGGGATTGCCTCCACCCACTTGTTGAAGTAATAATCGGTGGCTACTAAAATCCCCTTATGGCCATCACTTGAAGGATCTGAAATCTCCCCAATGAAGTCCATTCCCATTGCCTAAATGTGGCTTCAATTGATACAATTCTGCAAAGGAAGGGATCCTGAAGATTTCAGTCTTCCAAAAAAGTGTTGGCAACTCTCACATTTTCTTACTAACAGAGTTGTATCTTTAAAAATATTTGGCCACCAATAACTAGCTCTTAAGATCTTATGAGTTGTGACTCTTCTAGCAAAATTACCCCCACAAACTCCTCCATGGAGATCAGAAATTATCTTAAGGGCTTCATCTTCAGTAATGCATCTTAAGAGAACTCCCTCAGGGTTCTTCCAAGCTAGCCCAAAATTAGTAATGACATATTTTTGGGAAGCTAACTTAAGTTCTCTTTTCTAATTCTTGCTCAAATGTTCAGGGCACTATAGATGTTTGAGATAAAAAATGATGTCCTTGTACCATTCATAATTTATCAATTTTTAAGGACATTCATCCTTTCTTCTTCAACTTCATTTACCTAAATTGTTCTGCAGATTTCTCTCTACCATAAGTTTTCCAGGCCCAAACCTCTGACCAATTTTTGTTTGGATGTCCATATCATACTCTTGCAATTTGTTTACCCATCGGCATTTTTTGCTTGAAACCTCCATTTTTGATAGGATATCTTTCACCATGGTGTGGGAACACGGAATCAATGACTTTGGAACTCAAAATATATGGCCTAAAGACCTTTGTTGCTTTTACCAAAGCAAATTCCTACTTCTCCATGATAGTATACTTTAGCTCAGCTCCTTGTAATGCCTTACTGAAAAAGGCAATTGGTATTTCAGCTCATCATCCTTCTACAACAACATAGACACAATAGTACTTTCTAAAGAAAAAGAAAACATTTGGAAAGACTTCTTATAATATGGAGTTGCTAAAATAGGGGAATTATTTAATGCTTCTTTGATCCTAGCAAAATCTTGAATAGTTATTTCTTCCCATTTGATACTTTGATCTTTCTTTACATGTTAGTGATTGGGATAGTTATTTCAGCAAAGTTGGAGATAAATCTCCTAATAAAATTAATCTGCCCAAAAAAGGATTGAATTCCCTTCTTGGTTCTTGGAATAGGGACTTTGCTGATGGCTTCTACCCTTTTAGGATCAATCATGACCCCTTCCTTTGACACAATGTGTCCAAGCAACTTTTCTTTCTGAACTCCAAAATGGCACTTCTTGGGATTTAGTGAAATACCATACTCCCTGCATCTTAACAACATTTTTTCTAAGTGTTGTAGGTGGTCACTCCTTTTTCTAGAGAAAATAGTCACATCATATTGATATACAACAATGAAATCATTAATATAGCCATAGAAAGCTACATCCATTGCTCTTTGGAAAGTGGCTCCAGCATTCATTAGACCAAAAGGCATTCTAACATATACATATGTTCCCAAGGAGTGGTAAAGGCAATCTTGATTCACTCTGATTCCTTCACAACTACCTGGTTATATCTAGAAAAACCATCCAAGGTGGATAACAATTCCGAACCAGTAACCAATTGTAACATATTGTCCATATTTGGCAGAGGGTAGTTATCCTTCATTTATTCTCTATTCAAGTTTCTAAAGTCCACACACAACCTTATATCTCCATTCTTCTTTTACGACATGTACCAAGTTTGCAAGCCATGATGAGTACCTTGTGGGCTATATGATTCCTCCATCCTTTCAATTCTTATTGCATCTTGGGAAAGGAGTGAATTGATCATCCTTTGTTTTTGCCTAAACGGATTGGTAAAAACTTCCAAGGGAATTTCGTGCTGGAAAATATCCTCTTTGTATGCTTTCAGTTCAGAATAAGACCATGCTAAGCGATCCTGGTATTTTTAATAATTAGACATCATGTTTTTTCTTCCTTTCTTAGATTGCTACCTAGCCAGATCTTACGTGGTTTATCCTTCATGCCCAAGTCGTGCTCTTCAACATCCCTTGAGGCTGACATGTGTCTATTGACAATGCAATCAACATTATCAAAGTTTGATTCAAGTGCTACCAAACCTATAGGAATAGTATTAGTCTTCAAATGAATGATGTCTTTGTAAATAAAGTCTCCTTTCCATCATCCACACAAACCATTGGCTCCCAATCTATACGTTGATCGGAAAATTCTCCTTGGTTCTACAAAAGTCTTTGCACACAGGTGTCATCTTGAACACTTACCGTGTTAAAATGGAGGTGTTTAAAATTTTCAAGAACAAATGGCCTAGTTAATATCTCAATATTATACTCATAATAGGGGATACAGTACAATTTTCAAATTTGGACCCCAATACGGCCAATTTGTCTGCTAGAGTATTGTACTTCCTATCGTGATGTATTATGTTGAAGGAGTCAAACATTTCAATGAAATCCCAGACTGCATGCTTATACTACTTCATTCTCTAATTTTTTGTTGCATACAATTTTCTAACCTGCTTGACAATTAGCTTTGAATCTCCTTTAACAATGATGTCTCTAACACCATATTTCCAAGAAATTCTTAAACCCAATAACAATGCTTCATATTCTGCAATATTGTTAGTGCACTCAAAGTTGAGTTTAAAATTTAAAAAAAAGTCTTCATGGCCTGGAGATATCAAAATAATACCAACACCATTTCCAAATTTAGAGCAAGCCCCATCAAACAAAAATGTCCAAGGAGAACCTACTTGATTAAGAGACTTGCATTGATTAATTTTGTGCTCTTTACCATCAGAAAATCAAACAAAGTTATCAACACCAATGTCAGTGTATAACACTTCATAGGAAGCATTATTGGGATCCTCAATGAGATGTAGCATATTATTTTCACCATAAAAATTTACAAGGCTTCCCTCAATAGGTATAGTGGAAAAATACATATCCATTTGCAAACTCCCACCCACACTAGCAGCCCATTTTCTTGATAATAACATTCCCCATTTGGGGGGCAATCAACAATAACAACATATAGTTTTAATTTCTTTCTTGGGTAGGCTACAAGTTACACTATCAAACCCTTGACACATCAACCATTGGAACCTCTCTAGAATCCATGGCATTTCACTTCCCATAAGTTGTTGTCAATTTTATACCTAATCCATTCATGACCTCAAGAGGCATAACATTGCATGATGCTCCGAGAATCAAACATACTGAGGTTGTGTAATACACTGTCCCTAATAATCAAAGTAGTGAAAAATGGATCTTTTATTGATCTCAATCAATAAAAATTACAGAGGATGGGCTGCAATATTTATAGATATTGCACAGCCAAATACATCCGGGAAAATGAGTTGCACAGGTGCAACCACAAACCAGAATAAACAAGCTTCCAATAACATCCGGGAAGCAAAATTACATAAAGACAAATATATTGTTTAAAACAATATAACAATCTGAATACAGACAAATATGGTTGATTAACCATATAACAATATAATTATTTAAAATTAATTAAATAATCCAACTATGCATAATTAAATATTAGGATAATAAATTTTATCCTAACATTCCCCCCCTTAATTGTGCATTGTCTGAAGAGATGAGGAGAGAAATGCTCTGAACAACTCGAACTTGTCACGTGCAAGTGACTTTGTGAAAATATCTGCTCGTTGTTCAGCTGTTGGACAAAACTGAAGCTGGATGTTGTGCTTCAACACATGTTCGCGTATGAAATGAACCTGAACTTCAATGTGCTTTGTTCTCTCGTGAAAAACTGGATTGCGAACAAGTTTGAGAACACCTTCGTTGTCAACATACATGGTGGTCGGTTTGTCCTGTGGTATTCCAAGTCCTTCCAGTATGCGACGTAGCCAAATCGCTTCACAGACAGCTTCTCCTGCAGAACGATACTCGGCTTCTGTGGAAGAGCGAGAAACAAAGTGTTGTTTCTTACTTCCCCATGATATTGGTCCAGATCCCATAAAGAATACAAATCCGTATGGATTTTCTATCATCAATGTTACCCGCATGATCCGAATCCAATATCCACCAAGAAGAAGTTTTCATTCTTCTTGTATTCTAGACCAAGATCCACCGATCCTTTGAGATATCTCAAAATGCGCTTTGCTGCTTTCCAATGACAAATTTTGGGTTCCCGCATGAACCTCGGATAGATAGCTCACCGCAAAGCCGATATCCGGTCTAGTGTAGGTTAGTAAATGAGACTCCCAATCACGCCGATAGAGAGTGGCACTTACCTCAGAGATGGATCAACGAGATAATCGTAATCTGCTCTCCATAGGTGTAGCAATGGTGTGCAATCCATCATCCTAAACTTCGAGCGTTGTCTTGGTATATTTCATCCGAGAAACAAAGATGTGATTCTCTTTTCGCCATACTTCCACCCAAGACAAAGAGTGCATAAGCCCGAGATCCGTCATGTCGAATGATCGCTTAAGATCTTTCTTTGTTTCATCAATCATCTTCACGAATCGCCAAAGTGATGACTAGATCATCGACATAAACTACAACAATCACCATCTCCCCTTGCTTTTTGAGGTAGAGATTGGGATCGTATGGATTTCTCGACAAATCCATGTTGTACGAGATGCTCATCAATCTTGATGTACCATGCCCTGGGGTGCCTGTTTGAGGCCATACAGAGATTTCCCGAGTCTCCGCATACCTTTTCTTCTTGACCTGTACAACATATCCTCAAAGTTGAGTCATGTAGACTTCTTCTTGCAAATCTCCATTCAGAAGGCACTTTTACGTCCATTTGGTGAACTTTTCCATCCAAATCGAAAGCAGCTAGAGCAAAGATCATCCCGATCATTTTGATCTTAGTGGGAGCAAATGTCTCCTCATAGTCAATGCCTTCTTTCGTATGCCCTTTGCTACAAGTCTTGCTTTACACTTGTCCACTGTCCCATCTGCTTTGTACTTAGTTTTGAATATCCATCTGCAACCAATGGGTTTCTTCCCTGGTGGAAGATCGACAAGCTGCCAAGTGTTATTCTTCATCACTGATTGATATTCAGAATCCATGGCATCTTTCCAAGCTTTTGACTGTAGGGCTTCCTGGACTGTAGATGGCTCGTCTGTTTCAATAACTCTACTCATCAAAGCAAAGTTAACTTCTTCTCTTGCTTTACTGCGAGTCCGTGGTCCAGGGGTGGATGTATCCGGTGGAGCATCCAATCTTGCATCTCGTAATGTACTTGTACACCATTTAGGCATACGTTGAGCTATTCCCATGGGTGTGGTTCTATCTCGATCAACACCATCATCCCCATCATCACTTTCATCTTCTCGAGGGAACATTTGCTTCAGCTTTTATAACCGGTGAAAATCTACATCTTCATGCGAGTCCGAGAGGAGGAGTCTCGCTTCCTTCTTCTCGAAAAACTCAACATCTCTCGCTTGTGTAGACTTTTCTCGGTCTTAGGATCCATCACCAGTACTCCAAGAGTCTCTTCACCGTATCCAATGAAGATGAGATTTTGTGACTTCATGTCCAATTTCTTTCTGTTCTGTTTGGGTATGTGCATGTTGGCTTTGCACCCGAATACTCTGAGGTGTGCAATGGATGGTTTCCTCTTTGACCATGCTTCTTGTGGTGTAATTCCATCAAGAGCAGTTGTGGGCGCTCTGTTTAACAAATACACTGTTGTTTTTGCTGCTTCTGCCCAAAATGTCTTTGCAAGTTCAGAATCATCGATCATGCATCGCACCATTTCCATGATAGTACGATTTCTTCTCTCGACAACACCATTTTGCTGCGGTGTGTGTGGAGGAGGCATTTGTCGACGAATCCCGTGAGTTTGTAGATAGTCTCTGAACTCATCACTGGTGAATTCCCCTCGATCTGAGCAGAGAGTTCTCGATGTGACGACCAGCTTTCTTTCTCAACCGCCACTTTGAACTTTTTTGAACGTTTCAAAGGCTTCACTTTTCTTGCGAAGACAGAAAATCCACATTTTGCGTGAATAGTCATCAACACAGAGCATGAAGTACTGGAACCCTGAATGACTTGGCTGCATCGGACCGCACAGATCGGTATGAACCAGGTCAAGTTTACCATGAGCTCGAAAAGTACTTGTTTGGAATGAAACTCTGTGTTGTTTTCCCAAGCAAAGTTGAGGACACTTGTCTGTATCCTTCTGAAGAGATGGTAGCCCATGTACCATATTACACCGGCGAAGTGTGTCGAGATATTTGAAACTTACATGACCAAATCTCCGATGCCACAACTGAGCTGAGGTGGAGTTTTTAGCCACAAGTGCTTGATCATTTTTGTGAATGAAATCAAGTTGAAACATTCGTCCCACATTTGAGGCTTTTGCAATTATTTTCGAGCCTCTGGATTTATCTCGAATCAAACACATTTTCTTGCCGGATTGACTATCAAAGTCAATTTTCAGGTTGTGATCTAGGAGTTGACTGACCGAAAGAAGGTTCTTTCACAACCTGTGGACATATAGTAACATCCGATAGTTTGCATTTCATTTGCGTGAACCAAGGGGTAGAGAAATGTTTCCAATCCCTCGAATCGTATATGAAGAATCATCTCCCAACGAAACATGATTTTTCGATGGCGTGTCCTCATTGAAATAAACCACTCTCGGGTTGGTCATGTGTCGAGTGGCTCCCGAATCAACATACCAGACGTCACACTAGATGACGTGGATGGTTCACTTGATCGAGCAAAGTGAACAAGAAGTCTTCATTGTCTGATCGATCTTGTTGCTCAAAGAATATTACTCGCTGGTGGGTCTTCTTTCCAGCCTCCCCTTTTCCGCCCGTGATAGTTGTTTGAATGTCCCTTGTAAGTTTGTTGTTGTTGTGAGGTCCGTAATTGCTTGATGAACCTTTCTTATATGTGTTAAACCAACATTCTTGCAAGTCATGTCCTCTTTGCAAATGGGACATCGCTTTTTCGTTGATTGTCCCCATGATACCGATTTGATGTGGGGACTTCGATAGGATTTAGGTTTTCCTTTACCTTTTCCTTTCCATTTTTGATGTGAAGACAAGGCGCTCGCTCTCTCATCATCCTTGTTGTGCAGGCATTGCTTCCTCTTGTCAAAGAGGTTTACTAACTTGTCAAAACTAATTGTCGTATCCGACAAGTTTAGAGTCATGACAAAAATTCGGTAAGAAGAAGGGAGAGCTCTCGTAACAATGGGAACGAGAGACTCATCTTTGACCTCTTCTCCTAGGGCTAGAAGTGAAGCCCTCAACTCGCAACTCTTCTTAGAAGGCTTCAATTTTCTCATTCTCGTTTGAATTTCAATGTATGTAATCGACTCGCAAATTGAGTATGACATTCTTGTTCTTGGCCTCATATATTGTGCTCACTTATCCCACGCTTCTTTTGCTGATGTGGCATCTCGAATGTGGGCTTGCACATCGTCTGACACTCCAAACAAAATGATGAGCTTTGCTTTTCGATCCGCTCTATCAAATTGTCATTGTTGTGTTGCATCCGTTGGTGATCTCGTTAGAGTACCACCACAACAGCGATTTCTTCAAACTCAAGTTGTGTTTTGATTTTTGTCTTCCAAGCAAAGATAGTTGCTTCCTCCGAGCAATTGTGAATCCGAAGAAAAATTTGGGGGCATTGGTGCCCATTTTGCAGAGATCACCGACATGTGGTTTGGCTCTTATCACCTGTATAAGGTCTCCCAATCTATATACCGTCATCCGATATACCGAACCTTTCTATATACGCGCCTTCCGATATACCCGCGGACGACGTGGAAGAAGCTCGCCTTTCTATATACCCCGCAGACGTGAAAGAGGCGTTAACGCACGTGAAAGAATTCGATACGTGGTACCAAGACAAGATCGATGGGGTCTCAGGCGATTATCGACACGGCTCAAAGAAATATCCTCATACGCGCGCGTAACTTCGCTATATACTGGATAATTTCTCACCCGGATTTATGTCTCTGCAATCGCTCATGACGGATGGGATGGTTCAGTGTGTGCACCGTGACCTTATTACTCCCCGTCGATTTATAGGACGATGCCCAGACGACGTTGTTGCAGCTATATTAGGCGTTAAGTGCAAGAGTAGTCGCGACGGCTTTACCCGTAAGCGCTTCCTGCAGGCATCGTATATACCGAACGCCGCGAATGAGATCTAGGATCTCGTGAGTGTTACATGTAACCAAATTTACTATTTTTATTACAATTTCGCCGCTTCTGAGTTAAAGCATAAAGTTTTGCAGCTTGACTATGGCAACCTGCAAATTAGTACAATATACAATACAATTTGAATGACAGTAAAAAATTACGCTTTTGGGTCCCGTGACCTCCTGAACCCAAAATGCTAAAAATTGCAAAAAAATAGCTGAAAATGCAATTTTTAGGTGGGTCTCCTTTTGCAAAAAATGTCTGGAATGAGAAAACAGACCAAATAGGAGAAATTTTTTTTTTTACCCTAAGTTAGGGATTTCTCCGCTAAATTTAGTTAGCTGTAACTAAATTCAAAAAAGCCTGCTAAATTTAGCAGTTCCGCCAAAAAATCCGCCAGATGCAAAAGGAGAGTTTTTGAGTGTTTTTAGTGGGATTTGATCCTCAAACCTCTCACTTCTAAGGCACATGCACTAACCAACTTGGCCACTTGGGGCGCTTGGACTATGAAAGGAAGCAATTTGTATTTATTGACAAATAAATTGACTTACCTCTTGGAAAATGAATGCCACGTGGCGCATGCTGGTGAAGGGGCATTTTTAGGGTTGTATTTGCCCAAAAAACGGATCTGGAGCTTTTCTTTTCACTTCCACGCCTTTGTATTCGCCTATGGCCGCATTTTTTCCTTTCCACGCACTGATCTACAAGTGCAGGCCGCGTTTTTTGTGTTTGGGCGCGTTTTTTGTCTCCTTGGGGCGCGTTTTTTTCCTTTGGCCGCTGTTTCTTATTGCCAATATTTGGCCACTTTTTTTTTTTTCTTGCCTCGGACGTGTTTTTCAATGCTTGGGCCACGTGTTTTTTTCCTGGCGCGTTTTTTACTTTTTTTGGGCGCTTTTTTTCAGTATATTTGCTTGGATCGCGCTTTTTTTTTTCTTTTGGCCACGTTTTGTATTGCTCAGGCGTGTTTTTGATGAATGTGCTCACAAAAATTTTTTTTCTCCTTTGTGTGGCTGCTGGGGGCAAATGGGGCGGCAAGCTCAAAAATGTTTTTTTGCTCCAAAAACGTTTTTGTCTGGCACTGAATTTTATTGCAGAGAATGGGCCGCATTTTTTGTGGTTATTTTTTTGCTCAGACAGCCGTGGGGGACAAAGAAAGGGCATATGCTCTCAAAAAAATGCTTTTTTTTTCTCCTTTTATGTTTTGATCAAGAAAAACACCTCCTTTTTTTTTTTTTTTTGCTTGTTTGATACTTCACCGCAGTACATGTATATATGCACTCTCCAAAACAAGCAAAACAACCTCCAAATACAAGAAACAAAACCCCTTTTGGGAAAATTTTTTTTTATTATTTTCAATACTCAGAAGTAATTTTTTCTCTGCCGAGTGCACCAAAGGCAAAAAAATTTGCCTTCCAAGTACTGGAAGGAACAGCGGATGTGGGGGAGGCAGAGATGGGGCTGGGAGTTTGCACGAGGCTGCACAGGCTCTCAAATGCTGCAAACACGTCTCCAATCTCCTCTCTCTCTCTCGCTCTCTCTTCCACACCTTCACAGGCTGAATTTCGCCTCGTACCAAATGTTGATTGAGAAACAGGACGGAAGCTCGTGTAGATTTTATTGATCTCAATCAAGCAAAAATTACAGAGGATGGGCTGCAATATTTATAGATATTGCACACCCAAATACATCCGGGAAAATGAGTTGCATGTGCAACACAAAACAGTAATAAACAAGCTTCCAATAACATCCGGAAGCAAAATTACATAAAGACAAATATATTGTTTAAAACAATATAACAATCAATACGCATAAATATGGTTGATTAACCATATATAACAATATAATTATTTAAAATTAATTAAATAATCCAACTATGCATAATTAAATATACAACCTCCTCTAGATCCATAGACTTACTTGACTAAGGATTTCAAAGGATTGATCATCTTGATACCTTTCCTCTTAGGAGGCTTACCAACTACTTTGATATTTTTTCAATCTGCAAAGCCATGGTGAAGGTCTGCCTCAATGTTTCTCGGTTCTTATCCCTCAAATAATAGGCAACTTTCTTATCAAAAACATCGAGTTTTTATAAGACAAGAAACATCGCTTGGTCTCGGGATAACTTGAGTATCCTATTCGAGGTTCTTATTGAACCTTGTATTTAATTCATTACAAGATTCATTAGGATTCTTCTTAATATTTTCAAATTTAGACAAAAGAAACACAGGGTCAATGTCTTATCCCGGTATTGCAATCTAAAAACATTTTTATTTTTATCCATGAATCTATTAATTTATTTGTCAAAGACTTATACCATTCACGTGCATCCTCCTCAAGAGTATGAATAAATAGTTTTATGTACACATCCTCAAATTCGATCTCAAATTATTCCATCATATGATGAAAAGCTTTAAGTATTGATCACCGATAATAGCATTATTTCCTTGAAATTTAGGCAGTCTATTTCTAACATCTTTTGGCACTGCATTTGGATATCCAACCATACCTCTAAAATATATAGGACCAAAAGTATTCACAAAAATCGGAGGTCTAGGTGGCGCTAGGTCATATTTTTTTGGGAGGTGATCTTATAGGAGAAACAGAATGATGAGGAGTGAGGGGTCTGTGGAGCACCAGAATGAAATCCTTAGAATGAATGTTCTCTAAAAACTTTGTTTCCTAGAAGATCCTATCATCTTTGGGAAACACAGGGACAAGATGAGATGTAAGCTTTTCAAATACAAACGAAGGCCCCTCTCAAAATGGAGAATTCAAATCTACAAAAGACTACCTAATGCGAAGTACATAAGGAAGTATGGCAACCTTCAATGACAAGATGATCAATTTCCACAATTGATAACCCATTTCTTGATTTCGATCTCCAATAACTCCTTTCCAAATGCTTCTTCCTTCAAAATTTGTCTTTCCCAATTTGGAAACAACCTTCTAACAGGGGTCTTTAATGAAGAAAGATCTTCTTCCTTCCAAATTTGTAATGATTAGTGATAAATTTCAATTGATAGAGGTTAAGACACTTGGTATTTATCAAAAATTAATTCAACACGAGTCACCACTAAGGATTTTCACCTTAGTTGTGAAAATGCACTAAAATTGATCTATAAAATGTCTATCAACACTAAATTCATGCAAAGCTTCACATATCTGACCTTCCTTTACCCATATTTAACATTGATGATGTAAACTTAGTGCAAAAACCAACAGAAATTGGAAATATTGCATGCAAAACTTGTAACTTCACAAATCTTACAGATCTCAACAAAGGATGACATTTAAATAATGTATTTGCACTTAGAGCATGTAAGAAACATTACTCAGGGCTGAATATAATAATTCCTTTGAAGATCCTCGAAGCAATGGCGCCAAAAGTGTTGGTATCCAAATTGATTCTCCTTTGCAAGTTGAGCAGCATCATGATTTAACAAGAAACCTAGAGATAGATAAATCATCATGTATGTCGTTTGTAGCCGAGGAGGTGATTCAGCTGACTCTTTGTCACTTAGATGTTGGAGAAATGGATAGCACCCTCAAAAGTATTTGATCTCTCCTCACTACTTTAGGTTGTGACTTTTAACCAGAGGTGAGAGGACCCATTTTGTAACCTCTATTGGTGAAGGAGAATGAAGATATCCTTCTTTACACAAATTTAAAAGGAAACCTTGAGAAAATATTATCAATGCACCACAATTTAACTCTCACGAGTTGTCACTTCTAAAGAATGTTGATATTTTCTAAACAAGGTTAAGGTTACTAAAGACATAATGGAATCTTGATTGCTTCTGCATATTTTGGCAATAGAATTTATTCATTTGTGGACATACAAGGAAAATAGGGGTAGTTCAAGTAGGATTCATTGTTTTTGAATAATTTTTGGTGGGAGATTAAGTAGGATAAACTTGATTTTTCCATATCTTTGAGAACCTTCACAACAATTGGAAAACTAAATGACAGAATGCTTTAGAATAGCTAAAATATTCCTTCAACCAGAAGGTGTGCATCAATGGAGGCCCAGATTTGCACGGTTTCATAAAATCTCCAAGAATTTCACACGAAGGATCAAGCTAAAGACTCAATTAAACATTATAAAAACCCGGTTCCTCACACCTAAGATACACTCAAAGGCTTACGAAAATCTTTATCAATAAAATGACAATAAATTGATTTTAAATTGTTTATCTCGTTACAGGATGAAGGCTCTTCTTGCAATGAAATTACAAATGCCACTAAACTATCACATGTATGAGATCCTGTGTGATTGGAAGGGATTTTAGCACAAGATTGCAATAGGAACAAGATATACTATTTGTAGACATTATAAAATAAAGGAGACACAAATTTTCCCAAGATTAACATAGATTAATTCAATGTTGATTAGATTCATCAGCAAGGGAAGGTTTCTTGAACAATCTCAGAGATTTTTAATGGTTGTATACTTGCAACCAACTTGACATGATCAAATCTAAAACATAAGAGATTAACAGGTTTCTCAGATGGTCTCTCAAGAAGATGGGATTTCTCAAATTTTATTGTAAGAATTCAACCCCCAACCATTTGCATGACTAAAGAATGCTTTGTATAACACTCAATTTACATCCAAGCTTTCCCCCCAAGAAAATATTATTCGAGGAACCTTTGTTTGTTACATGTTTGATCATGATTTCCAAAAATGACGTTTAACGGAGTTTTGCAACAAAAAGTTACCATATGTTCAAAAAGGTGAATCATTGCAAATATCTCCATCATTGTTTTAACTGGGGCACCCATTCATCTCCCCTAGAAAAACATTTTTCATCCTTTACACCTGTAACCTCCATCATTTCATCCTTTTCCCATTCTTTCCTCAAAGCAACTTTTCTCTTCATATAGCTTCTCTCGGTAATTCACATTTTTGTAAGTGCACAGAAATTCTTACTTCAAAATATCAACCTTTACATTCCTTGGACTCACAAATTAAGCTCTAAATCCATTCAATTGCACTTTGCAGACAAAAATGACAAGGAATTTCATCAAAAATGATGAAAAACAATGCGTATTTGCATCTCCGAAGTCTTGGAGCAAAAATGGTGGCAAAATCAGATGCAATGCACAACCATTGATTTTTCCTTTCTCAACTTTAGATTAGATTCATCCACATGGAAAAATATGATTCGAAGTGGGCCTAGGGTTGCCTTTTGTATTTTATGACTTTTGGAGAAAATGTACAATTTTCACATTTTGCCCCACCCCTCCGCCTTTGAAAATTGGGCTTGACACGTGGCTTAATCTGGGCCTTTGATGGAGTCGCGGCTCATTTATACAATTTTACCCTTTTTAACAAAAAGACAAAATTTCCAATTTTCCTCCGCTGACCCACCTTCCCAATTTTATCTTTTGATGTGGGCCCCAGCAGAGTTACGGGTCAATTTATAACTTTGCTCCTTTTTACAAAAAGGCAAAAACTTCAAAATGCCCTGGTGACCTACCTCTCTGCTTCTAACTTTTGATGAATGGCCACGTGTCCATCTTTAGGGTCAAAGTAAGACTTTTCCCTACAGGGTTGTGGATCAATTTATAACTTTGTCCTTTTTACAAAAGGAAAAAAACTTCAAAATGCCCCAAATGAAACCATCTTCCGCTTCTAACTTTTAAAATATGTCACATGTCCATCTTGAGTCAAAGTAAGAATTTTCCCTGCAAGGTTACGAGATCAATTTATAACTTTGCTCCTTTTTTACAAAAGGGAAAAAAACTTCAAAACACCCCATGACCCACCTTCCGCTTCTAACTTTTGAAATATGCCACGTGTCCTTCTTCGGGGTCAAAGTAAGACTTTTCCCTACCTATTGAGCCAAAAAACTTCAAAGTGCTTCGTTGACCCACCTCCCCACTTGTAACTTGGAAATATGGCCACGTGTCCTTCTCAGGGGTCAAAGGAATACTTTTTCCCTCTGCTTCATATTTTACGAATAGCCGATCAAATGCTTATCGGGGCGCGCAGGGCTAATTTGGTATTTTTTACAAATGAGACAAAAGTGGCAAATTTCACCAAAAATACGTGCCGACCCACATCCAATTAAAAATGAACACGTAGATGAAGATGTTGAGATATAATTTGACAGGGAAAACATGCCCGTTGAATAGTAAGATGCAGGGGAACTTCACCATTTGTGCCCATAATTGAATCTTTCTTTAAGGACAAAGAATTTGGAAATGATACAAGGCCCAAATGTGATCCATGACCATGGAGAGGAGTCTTTGATAGCATACAAATGAAGAGAACACTTCACATATCCATTCGGGAAATAGAAAATACGCCAGAGCTCACAAATTTAAGAATTTTGAGAGCAAATGAGGTGAGATCAAATTGATCACCAACGCCTAGTTCTCACACATATATCATATGCTAAATATTTCACTACATATTTATAGTGGTAGGAATTTCCTTCACTACTTATATAATCACAAAATAGGTCGCATGTTATTTTGGCCTCCCGCATTTACAAAAATAGCCACACATGCAAGTGCGCTAACAATAGATGCTTTTGGTTAAGCGTGATAGTAGCTCTATTCTCAGCATGTATCCATGCAAAACACTTCTTAGTTGATCCTCCAAAAACAACCAATGCTTGTCATGCAAGTCTCGACCGGTTTGTGTTCTCCTTATGCTATCTCCAAAAATAGTTCCTCATCATAAAAATGGCTAAGTCCCGAACCTATTTCTATTCTTCATGCATGATCGTTTCTAATACTTTTGTGCCTTTGAATGCACTCTTCTTTCCCGGTGAGCCTTCTATATTTTCTTCGCTAAGTTCCAGTTCGAGTGATCAACAATTGTTTACTTTGTATTTGTGTGATTGAAGAGCTCTCGCGAACTAGGGCATCCTTGAAGAAAAGTTGTGTGAAAAAGGGTTGTGAAGATTTTAATACATAGCTAGTTTGATCAGTGAACTAGAGTGGAAAAATTGTACATGAGTGTGAGAGATTCTTGCGAGTGTTACGTCGTCTTGTGGAAAAGGGGTTTTTATAGGTTAGTGTTCCACAGCTAGGGAACAAGATTGAGGGTATTTTCACAAATGAGTGAAGCATGCAAAGTTGAGCACAACTAGGATCAAGAGAAAGGAAGACCTTTTAGGACGACAAAGAAATGACACCAAGGAAAGAAGAAAATGTTTCACAGAAGAAGGGAAAGGGTGAGGGAAACAAGTTTTCTCCATGAGTTTCGGTGAAGAATGGTGCATAGAGATGTAATATACATATGGTGTATTACTTGGTAAGGAATGGGTATCACATGTTAGAAAGATGGTCGTGAGTGACTTCTGACCATTGATCGAGCACCACAAAGAATGAAATGGAATTGGAAAAGGTTTTACTTACGAGAAAAGAAGACACCGGATGGAATTTCTATCTACGATGATGAGGTAAAGGTGTAAATCGATAAGTTTGGGTTATTGAAACTCTATGAGTTTCCCTATTTCAGAAAACCTGAGTGACTATACCAGTGGTTAATGTCACGTGTGAATGAAGACCACTTCTACTTCATAGGATAAAGGATGCGAAATAACTCCCTAGCTGATTTATAAGTTTACCAGTCTTATCTATAAAGGAGAATCATTAGATGATGACTTGTACGATAAGGAGGCCATTAAGAAGACTATTGAAGCTTATGACTACAAGAAGGGTTTGCGCTACTTGACATTTTTATAATTTCTGACCCTGTAATGAGGATGGTTGTACGCTTGGTCACAAAGCTGAATGGGTAGGAGAGATGGACATAGATCAACAAGTCTTGGTTGAATGTTTTCCATAAGATCTCGGAGGGGACCTATTGACAATTATCTTTGCAGATGAACCATCAATGTTGTGGGATGCCTTAGGGATATAAGATGTGCCCCAGAAGAGAACCTCCAAGGTTTATAGAATCTATCTCTTCTTAATGGTGTGAGATAAGGGTTAGAGGAAAAATAATACAAAGTGAAAAACTAACTAAGGCGATCGCTAAAACTTATTTTAAAATGTAGAGATAGATTCTAAGAAACTGTTTAGAAAAGTCGAAGAGTGTTTAACATGGTCTACTATTTTTAGAAGTATCTTGAATCATCAAAGGCAGAGAAGGTGTAAAACATAATAATATGTAGATGATATATGCATATAGAAAACCCAAGGGCATATAACATGATAGATATTCAACATTTATTTAAAACTACCAGCAATAATGGATGAAGGACGAGAGACTATTGAGAGCTAAAATGCACAGAACAAGAGCCCTTTATTCATAGATAAAATAATACATAAGGCTGATACAATACAGATTACAAATTTCTTCTATAATGAGCCTTGCTAAGGCTAGAAAACACAATAACTAAGCCTAAAATTCTCTTTCACAGTTATGGTGTCTTTCCCTTTTGTTATGGTTCCTCCTCCTTTCATTTCTAGATCAGAACATTCCTTTATAGACCCCCTTGGCTCTCGGTTCAATGTCCAAAATTAGATCTTCCACCACTAGCATTCAATTTTCCTACAAAATATTTCATTTTTGGGCAAGATCTCAACTTCATGTCTGTGATATTTATGATCACCTTTAATTCATCCAACTCCCACTCCTTTGGTTGGTGATGATTCTTCCCTTCCACGTCAAGGTCACACGCTTAGTACGAGGTCCTTTCATGGGCTTTGTCTCTAAACATGCGCCTAGGTGACGCGTGGACGATCTTGAGCATGTTTAAGAATGTTCCTTTTTCTCTTTTTTTGAAATTTCTCTTGGGCGACACGTTGGGACCCTATGCATTTTTACTGTATCTTTGAATTTTTAATCCACTTGGGTAATTTTATTATGCCTCTTATCTGAGGGTGGTGCGGTGAAAGTTTGGAAAAATTCCTTCTCTGCATTATTCCCAAGTGCACCAATGGGACACATGGATATCTTACGCATTGGCTCCATACTTATCCGAATTTGGGCTCAACCAAACAAAACAAAAATAACTAGGGTCGGGGTGACAAAAGACAGTGGCTTGTAAAAGATCCTTAAAAAACAAAAAAACTCTATAGGACCATCTATAACCTATCGACTTTCATAACAAAGGATATCATCAATGCCACACACGATGGAGAGAAGATCATGTTTGGTAATGTCCTCCTTACAATTTTCTTTTTGGAGATTGGAGTGCCCAATGGGTTGGAAAAGTTTGTTTGGGAGTACCGGATGAGAACCCATCCCTATCAAGAGGTTTGAACAATATACCTGTTACACCATGATGGCTGCCCATAAGGCACGCCTAGAAAAATTGTATAAGTGGATGCATGACACATTCGGTGCTGAATGGAGAATACCCAAGTAGTTACCTTTTTTACTACAAGGCGAGGCTTAATTCACCGTATACCAACATTTTTTTTTGGCGAGTTTACTCACAGTGATTGCGCCAAGGGTCCCTAGTGAAAATTGTCATTATCCTTCACAAGACACAATACTTCGAGTCAGGTTCAATCAATTCAAAGAGGGAAAGAATCTAAGGTTTGACCTCAATATGGTAGACCAATATTAGCACGAGCTAAATACAAAATTGATATTTTCCAAGAAGCGCACATATGTGTAGAATTATGTCTCCCATGCGTATATATGTTGAAATCGGTGACATTGCATGTTGTTGGGATGACCGCAACAAGGTTATATATGTGTATAAGGCCCAAGTATTGAGAAAGGTTATTACATTGAAAATGATGTCTCTATGCTGGAAGACCCCACCCTAAGGAAGAATGCCACACCAAATAAAAGGGAGAGAGAGGAGGCTCTTGAGAAAAAGGAACCAAGTATGCATACAGTGTAGTCTATAGGCATGAAGGAGTTGGGTGCAAGACCAAGCACCTGTGCATGGAGGAAGAAGTCCCCACGAAGAAGAAAAGGTAAGATACCGAGGAAGATGTGTCGAGAAAGAGAAGTCCCCTGCAAAATAATAATCACCGATGAGAAAGGATTCACCTAGGGAAGAAGAAAAAGAAAAGTCTCCTATATTGGAATCACCAGTTAGGAAGAAATAAAGAGTAATAGAAAAGGTGGACTCAAAAGAAATAGAGAGCATGGAGGCCAAAAAGGGAAATGAGGATGATGAAGAGCACGGTGAGGCTTAGAATCACCCTGTGTACGATGTACAAGAGTCAGAGGAAGAGGGAAATGAAGAGAAGGATGAGGATGAGGAAGGCACCCATAACCAGGGAGGAAGTGAAGAAGTAAACATGAAGGATCAAAAGACTCCAAGCCTGACTAAGGAGAAGATAGAGGATGTCATGAAAAGGGAGGTAGTAGGAATTATAAAGGACTTAGTGTAATGTAGCCAAATTATGAACAAACCAAATATATTACAAATAATATGAACTCCAAAAAGAAAATAGATCTCCTTCTTTGTTCTTGAATAATGAATTAAAATGTTTCCTAAATAGGAAAACAACTCCTAACTCAAGTTTCCAAGTAAACTCTAGCTAACTCTGACTAAATCTACTCTAAGTGGCGGAAATTACTATTTTTAGCGAGTTTACTAGAACCTGTTATTCTTAGTAAGTTCACATGCTTATTCTATGGGCACAGAAATTGCCACACATCTTCTACATCCCTAAATTAGAGGAATTGCCAACTTTCTAACTCATAATGCAACTAATAGACTATAATTAACTAATGCTCAAAAATAGGAAAAAACTGAACTATAACTTAAATCCTAATTTTCGGCCTCAAGATGGCAGATTTAGGGCCCGAAAATGTGTCAAAAACTTGCCCTGACTAGTAGGGCACGTCACCACTAAGTTTGTCTCATAGAAACATGTGGTTTAAAAAAATGGACTCAAGCAGACACCGGAGCTCAAGTTATGACCTTGCAAGTTCCTGCCCAATTGGCACATCATTCTCCCTGGTTGAAAAAAACGCAACTCTTGCAAGTTGTCTTCTTCAAAAACTTCCATTTATCTGCATCCAAATTCTTAATCTCCCACTCTATGACCCAATTATTTTCCTCTTGTTCCAGTCCTTTCCAATGTACCAAATATTTGTTGTATTTCCCATGTCACGTGTCCATTGTTTTCTTATCTAGAATCTCATCCACTTATTCTTTCTTCTTCACCGGAACCTGCTGCCTCCAATCTACTACTTCATCAATAACATCCCCTTTTGCACCATCCCATGAAAAGAATACAAATCTGAAACATTAAAACTTTGGAGAAATATCAAAATTCCTGGCGATTCTACATCATAAGCATTATCATTTTTTTTTCACGATTTTGCGGGGACCAATCTTCTTGTACTTGACTAGTTATAGGTTCCTCTTGGAAACCTTTCCTTCCACAGATATACCATAACAAACTCACCAACTGTAAATACCTTCCTCCATCTGTGCACATCTACTATTTACTTATACTTATCATTACTATTATGTAGCTTCTTCCACACTTCTTCTTGTAATTGTTGTATATGTTCGGCAAATGCTTCTGCATCATCACTGACTCTGCCATCAACTGGTAGTTGTACCAAATCTAACACCCCATTTGGATTACTCCCATACACAATTGAAAATGGATACTTTCTGTGGATCTGTTTATGGAATTGTTATATGCAAACTCAGCTTGTGGTAATGCTAAGTCCCATTGTTTTGCTTTTCCCCAACGATGCACCTTAACAGGTTTCCCAAACTCGATTTACCACCTCTGTTTTCCCATCATTCTGCGGATGATAGGCACTGTTGAACTGTAGTTGAGTTCCAAATTTCTTCCATAAAGTCTGCCAGAAGTGACTTAAGAACCTTGTGTCCCTATCTGAAGTAATGGTTTTTGGAACACCATGCAAATGAACAACTTCTCTAAAAAACAAATCGATCGCTGTTGCATCACTTGTTTTCTTGCGCAGTGATAAAATGAACCATCTTAGAAAACCTATCAACAACCAAAAAAATTGAGTCATTACCTCATTGTGTTTTTGGTAATCCCAAAACAAAGTCCATACTCAGATCTATCCATGAACCTTTAGGAACAGGAAACAACATATACAACCTTGTATTTTGTGCATGGCCTTTCAAGACTTGCAAATTCAACATCTCTCCACATATCTTACCACATCTCTTTTCATCTTTGGCCAAAAGTATTTGTATGCTACCAAGGCTATAATCTTATCTTTACCAAAATGCCCAGCCAACCCTCCACTATGCAACTCTTTCACTATATTCTCTCTCATAGACCCAACTGGAATACATAGCGTCCCTTGAATAGGTAGTCATCTTATAAAATATACTCATCTAGGAAATCTCCGCATTGTTTGACAATGGACTAATTAGTCTTTCAACAATATGCTTGAAATCAAATCAAAACAATACAAACTCTTTATTGCTTCAAAACCCACCACCTCATTTTCCATAGTGGTAAACAAAGTCACACACCTACTCAATGCATCGCAACTTAATTCTATTTTCCGGATTTATGTTTTAGAGAAAAGTATATCCCTGCAAAATGATACCCACTTTGCATGCCTACTATTCAACTTATTTTGGGTATTCACATACTTCATGGATATGTGGTGCAGTAAATAACATGAACTCCTTAGGCACTAAGTAATGCCTCTAATGGCTTAATGCTTGTACAATTGCATAAAATTCCACATCATAAGTAGAGTATTTCTTTCTTACCTCATTCGAGTTTCCCACTAAAGAAAAGCTACCGGCTTTCCTCCTTGACTTAGAATAGCTCCAATACCCACATGTGAGGTGTCACAATCAACCTCAAAGACTTTATCAAAATCGGGTAGTGCCAAAATGGGTCCCTCTGTCACCTTCTTCTTGAGAATTGAAAACTATCCTCAAGCTACCTTTGTCCACAAAACTCCCTTCCTTTTGTGCAATCTATTATAGGTGCTCTTATATACTGAAATTTTTAATAAACTTTATGTAAAATGTTGCTAGACCATGAAAGCTTCTTACCTCTATTATACTCTATGGAGTAGGCCATTCAATAATTTCCTTTATCTTTTCTGAGTCCATTTGTACCCCATCTGCTGAAATAATAAATCCCAAGAATACCAAACTCTCTTGCATGAATGTGCACTTCTTCATATTTGCATAGAGTTTCTCTTTCCTTAACACTTCAAATACCAACCTTAGATGCCTCAAATTTTCTTCTTTAGTTTTACTAAAGATCAAGATATCATCAAAATAAACCACAACAAACTTACCATTATACTCCCATAGCACAGTGTTCATCAATCTCATAAAAGTACTAGGTGCATTGGATAACCCAAATGGCATCACCAACCACTCATATAATCCATTTCTGTCTTGAATGTTGTTTTCCACTCATCTCCTTCTCTAATCTAAATCTGATGATAACCACTTCAAAGATCAATCTTGGTGAAATACTTAGATCTAGCAAGCACATCCATCATATCATCAAGGTAAGGTATTGGGAACCTATACTTGATTGTAATTTTATTGATCACTCTACTATCGTGCACATTCTCCATGTTCCATCCTTCTTTGGTGTTAATAAAGCTTGTGTTGCACATGGACTCATGCTCTCCCTTACAACCCCCTTTCGCACGAGCTCTGCCACTTGCCTATTCAACTCTGCATGCAATGTTGGGCTCATCCTATAAGCCAATTGATTTGGGAGTAGAAGACCCTAGAATCAAGTCAATATGGTTTTGAATATCTCTTTTGGGTGTTAATCCATTTGGTAGCTCATCGGGAATAACATCTGAAAATTCTTCTATTAATTTTGTTGTTTCTATTAGTATTTGAGCACTTACAAGTTCATCCTTATTTATGACTAGTGCATAACAAAAATCGGTTTCCTTTGCCTCCTTCACAAATTACTTTACAAAAAGCATATTTTCAGCCTTCCCTCTTCCTTAAGAGGTAGCAAAACTATTTTTGTGCCATCCTTCGAAAGTATAAGTATTCTTTCCCCATCATGAATAACTTTTCTATTAAATTGCCATGGTCTTCCTAGTAGCATATGACATGAATCCATAGGAATAACATCACACCAAATCTCATCCTTATAACTATTCCCAATAGAAAACTTATTAAACATCTCTTATCAACAGTAACTTCATTACCTTTCTTAAACCATGCAATATGATAAGGGTTAGGATTCTTCTCACAATGCAGCCCCAATTTATCGACCATCTCATTTGAAACCATGTTCTCACAACTACCACCATCAATAATAACATTACATACCTTTCCTCCTGAAGTGCATCTTGTTCGAAAATATTTATATGCAGCCATACACCCCCTTGACCTCCTTTCTTGGAGCAATCATCATCCTCTTGATCATTAGAGTTTCTCCAACATCGGTGGAATTTTGAGGTCTGTTCATCTTCTACTTGTTAGTGACTTCAACAAGATTTACTCTTGGAGCATCTCCTTGCATTTTATCGTGTGTATAAGTATGTGGGCATTCAAAGCAAAATGCCCTTCTTCACCACATCTTGTAACAAATAAATGGTCTTCATGGAGCCTCCCATCCTCTATTGCCAGAATATCCTTTGCCCCTAGAAAATCCTTTGCCTCTTTGTTGATTCTAGAAATCTTGTCTCGTATCCTCTTGCTTTTCCAATCCACGAGATGATTCTCCCTACCTTGGCTAAAACCAGCTCATCCCCAAAAGGAAGATGAGGCCCCCCTATTCATTCTAGGTGATCTCCTAAAACTTTGACAATTTTTTTTCCTCGGCCTTTAAGGCTAATTGATAGGCATCCTCCATGCTCTTAATCCTATGCATACTTATCTCATCTTGAATAGAAAATTTTAATCCATTAACATACCTTACAACCATTTGTTCCTCAGTTTATTCATGCTCTACATGAATGGACAACTTGTAGAACTCATCTGTGTATTCTTGCACTATTTGTAAGTTCTGTTTGAGATTCTGAAACCTCCTGTAAAGGGTTTATGCATAATCCACAGGGAGAAATTTATCTTTTAGCTTCTTCTCCATCTTACTCCACGTCCTAATTCTTTCTTTCCATTTTCTTGACCACTCTTTCTGTAGGTGATCCCACCATAACATAGCATGACCTTTCAATTTTGTGCATGCAAATTTTACCTTCTTTTCTTCTAACATAGCCTTCCACTCAAAAAAATTTCCCATGCTAGTCAACCAGTCTATTAGCTCTCGGTTTTAGACTACCACCATACTCTAAAAAATCAACTCTTATCCCATCATTCTTTCCTTCTAATGCTCGAAGCATCCTTTCTTCAAAAGCTAGTGGTGGTGCTTGCGTTTCCTCCTCTTCACAAACTTCTTTATTTGTGTCATCTCCACCTTGATTTCCTCTCTGGGTTATCATTGCAGCAAGTGCAGCAACTTGTCTCTGCAGATCTTGCATATTTCTATTCATCTAGGAAATACCGCCTCCTCTTCCTCTTCCTCTTCCTACCATTTTTTTAAAAATACTTGAACCACTACGATACCAAATAATGTAGCCAAATTATGAACAAACCAGATATATTGAAAATAATATGAACTCCAAAAAAATAGATCTCCTTCTTTGTTCTCGAATAATGAATTACAATGTTTCCTAAATAGTAAAACAGCTCCCAACTTGAGTTTCCAAGAAAACTCTAGCTAACTCGACTAAATCTACTCTAGGTGGAGGAAATTACTATTTTTAGCGAGTTTACTAGAGAACTCTTATTCTTAGTAAGTTCACATGCTTATTCCTACGGGCACAAAAATTGCCACGCATCTTCTACATCCCTAAATTAGAGTAATTGCCAACTTTCTAACTCATAATGCAACTAATAGACTATAATTAACTAATGCTCAAAAATAGGAAAAACCAAACTATAACTTAAATCCTAATTTTGGCCTCAAGATGGTGGATTTAGGGCCCGAAAACGTGTCAAAAACTTGCCCCAAATGGTAGGGTAGGTTTCCTCTGTATTCGTCTCATCAAAACACATGGTTTAAAAAAAATAGACTCAAACGGACACCCAGAGCTCAAGTTATGACCTTGTCAAGTTCCTGCTAATTCTGGCGCATCATAGTGGATCAAGAGGTGGAGCATACTTGCCCGAGGAAGTATTAAAGGAGATAGAGGAGAGTGCGAGTGTTGGGAAGCAATATGGAAGCATGGGTGGGGATCCTAGCCTCGCCTTTATTGTTCCCTGGAGGCACACACATGTGGAAAGGGCATATTAGCGGTGCAAGAATAAGAAATGACTTACATTAATGATCCAAATAAGATATTGCACATGCATTTCCAAAGTACCATTCCTACAAACCAACTCCTTGCATGGTATTATTTCAATGAAGAGGTGCATACCCATGCGAAGGAAAATGCTATCTTGGGCTTTTGAGTCCCATGTTGATGAACCTGAATTTGAGGTCAACCAAGATGCATTGATGAAGATACCAGATGCCAAGGGAGTAAACCCTCTAGTGAATTCCCAACAAATTTCTGATGAGCATGTTTACAACAAGCTTAAGAAAGTATCATTGGAGGTAGAAGCAAGACTCTTTCGCAAAAAGAAACAATGAGGATAATAAGGGTCTTGGAGGAAGAGCTTGAGAAAAATAATGAGGAGATCATTGAGCGAGAAAAAGAGATAAAACAAAAGGAATTGATCAAAGTGCATAGTTAAGGTGCAATGGCGAGGGATGAAAAGGAGGGACCCTAAAAATAAAGAAGAAAGAAGGCATAAACCATCACAATACATTACAGGTTGAAGATTTGTTCAAATAGAATGCAGTTTGCTAAAAGACAAAATGTTTGTTAGAAATAGAAGAATATCCTTTTTCATTTCTCCCATGTGGTGGTTCCTCCTTCACCCAACCCAATCAAGAAAAAAATAAGGAATCTTTTTAGTTAAAAGATACTTCCTTTGAGAAGATTTTGAATTGCACGAAGCTGAGTTCAAAGGATCCTTTGGGACGTTTTGGGGGAAATTGAATCAAGTAGTTATATAAGTATGAGGTTCTATCCTCATACTAAGGGGGTTTTCTTAATATTTTTTTCAAAAGGGAAAAATTGAGATATTTTACTGTGATATTGCTTAATTGTCTGGAAGAAATACATTTTAAGTTTTTACTCTTTCAAATTCTAATGTTAAGATGATTACAATGTATAGTCATTAGCAAGCATTGAGATCATTTGTTTTCATGTTCCCTTGTCAAGAATTTGATAGATTTAAATGAAATTTGTCTAATTATGAGCTTAGCTTACATGTTCTGGATTCTGTATATTGAGCATTTGGTTGATCAATCACATTTTCTATTACAATTATGTATTTCTTGCTTCTCTGAATTACACTGGATCTGTCCTTAGTGATTAAGTTTTGGTTATTTGTTCAATATTGTGGTGTGAGCATTTACTTTGCAATATTGAATGAAATTATAAAATCCTTACTGAAATCATTTTGTTGATGGATTTTTGTAATCTTTTGAGTGAATCTTAAGCATATGAGATCAGAAGAAAGAAACACTTCATTGAAATATTTTCTCAAGCCTTTATGCTAAGTATTTTAAGGATTGTGTGGAACATTTGTGCTAATTGAGTATCAATGAATGAAAATCTTCCTTTAAGTAGAAATTATGACTAATTGGTGAATTTTTCTTTATTATCTAGAATTTTATATGTGTCTGAGTGAATACTTGTAAGAAATTTCATTAAAAGATCCATTATCTTACAATCCCCCATCCTTACAAATATAAACATACTTCTAGTCTCATCATGTAATACAATTCCTTCATCAGTCATTTTGTTGTCTTACTTACAAATATAAATCAAAGGAACCTTTGATTTTAGTTTCCTTTATCAAAAATGCAACAAAAATGTAGCTTATCTACCTATAGTAACTGTGTCTAGTGAAATAAGTGTATACCTCACTTTGTGTGACAACTTGTGAAAGTAAAGTGTTGTGTCTATGGCCATGTTTGTCCCATATTGATCCATTGTTCTAATGAAATCAAAGAAATAAAAGATTTATCTCTCCCACTATGTTTTAGGTTACCCCTTAGGTCATCTCACCCTAGTTAGAGGCGGGACCAAAAGTAGCAAGGTTGGCCATTCCTTTCATATGTGTCACCAAACCCCTCCAAAGCCTGATTTTAATAAGTTTGTCAGATACTTCCCTAAGTACAAATGACATAAATTTCCAAGTCTGTCATTCTTAAAGTACCCCAGCTTGATTTTTCTATATTTTCAGTGCCCTAAAGGATGTGTAAGATTGGGTACAAACAACATTGTTTTCCCAATAAACTCACATGCTACCTAATCGAATGATGTTGTAATTTTGTGATAATTGATTTTGGCATGCTTGATGGGACTAGAAGTCAAATCTTCTATGTTTATCAAATTGGATTTATGTCTTGGTGAATTTCATCCCTTGGGGGCTCATTCTCAACACATCTAATGACTCCTAGGGTCATAATTCGGTGGTTTTAGAAGGGATATTTGAATACTTATAGCTATCTCTACGAAAAGGAAGAAGAGGAAGAAGAGTATAAAGATCTTCATCTCCGTGTAAAAGGACTCTTTCAAAACCTCCAACTAGTAGACCTTTTCTTCAATCTACAGCTTCTAGACCGATTAGAATGGCTCAACATGCCATCACCAAATCTTTTTCAATTACATGGCAGATCCACTTTCCCTTAATGCACAAAATCTAATTCTAGTGGCAGAATTAAAAAACATTCCATATTTCACTTGGGAGAACTACACAACTCCAATTGATCACATTGAAGACATTGTAAATGTATATGTCATACATGAGGTTGTTAAGATGGATGTGGCAGTGAAACTATTATCTTTTTCTTTCAAAGGAAATGTTTTGCAATGGTTCAGAGCTTAGCAACATGATCGATTCATAATTGGGATCAATTGTGTGTAGCTCTCTATAATCATTTTGGAGAGAGAGAGAAGATAATTTATCTCTTTTCGATCAGTTGACCACAATCAAGAGAGAACCAAATTAACATATGTCTGACTTTAATTTCATATTCCAAAGAACATGGGATAGGATTCCAATTTTTGTAAGACTAACTATTGAAGGTACATTTCTCTATTTCCTTTAAGCTCTAAATTATGATATATCTATCATGATACAATCTATGGGAGTAATTACCTTACCAGGAGCTTATGCCATAGCCATTAGAGCTAATAATTATCTAATTCAATCCGGTAAATTTGCACCTAGGCCACCTATGCTAATTTATCTAGAAATGGGGAATCCTAGTTCTAGTAAAGCACCTATATTGGCTCATATCCCAACTCCCAAAAATTGGAATTCTAATGAATATTATACCTCTTCTAACACCTCAACTGAGCTTCAAGAAGTCATGAAATAATTACATAATCTAGGTAATGAGTTGGTAACAATTAAGAGGTAAGAAGCCAAAAATTTCAGACCTTATCACCTTTTAAGGTGTGAACAAGCTCAACCAAATTGGCCTCCATATCAGCCAAATAGACCTCAAACTCAAAATACAAACCCAGAACCAAGAACAACCTCCCACTATGAGTCCATTTCATCCGTACAATCCTAATGTTGTTTCTACATCTAGAGCCTTGGTTTAAGTCTAGAATAACCTTACACAGGAATATGAATGGTGTTTCCCTTATGATCACCCTCATAATCAATCACCATGCTTCAATGATACTCTAAATCAAGCCTTAATGGTAAAAACTGTCGATGTGTCTCAAGAAACGAGCTAAGAAGAAAATAAATAGCAAGCAAGCACTCAAAAAGAACCTCCAAGTGAGACTTCACTTGTGAAGTGACAAGTTGAATATTTTTGTGGGATGAATCAAGCTCGTGTTAGTGCAAATTCATAGCACCCCCAAATGAGTTATGGATCTGATTTTCTAAGGGAAATTCATTTTGTGTGATTGCACAACATTGAGCTTTCCCAAAGTGTGGGACCTTTGCAAATGGGGAAAGCTCTCCAGAGAAGGTTGTTTCCTCTTCCTAAACTACCTACCACAAGCTATTCTAGTGCAGGAAAGCTAATCTAACCTAATCTAACTTCCAAGGAGACAAGGAGAGGAAGAAAACAAGGAAAAAAAGAGCCTACACTAAAACGGTGATACACCAGAGAAGGAAAGTGTTGATTATCTATCAAAACTACCATGGAACAAGAAGAGGTGAGCAATGGAAAGGATGGACAAGTGCATCACAGACCAAAGATGGATTTCACATAGAAAATGTTCCAAAACTCCATGAACACAGCTCCAAACTTGCAATGAACATCCAAACATGTAAAAATACCTGTAATGAAGAAAGGTAAGGAAAACAACAAAGAAAATGAGCCAAGGATGGACAAATGCATCACAAAAACACGTTTTTATTTGCTCGGAATTTACACAGTGCATCATTTCAAGGGTAAGAGGAAAAAATACCATTACAGAGTAGGGGAGGAGGTTCAAACTCCATTTTTGACCCTGGGGAAGAAAAGAAGGGAGAGGTAGAGAAGAAGGATGAACAACCTTTTACAAATGAGCCAAAACTGGCTTTTAATCGATGAAAATGCATAACGAGAGAGAGAGAATGTGAGAAATCCATTTTGGCACCCACCAACAAACAAAATCCATTAAAACAAGAAGGGCACCTCTCAGTAAATCCACTTCCCAATGCATTTGAGCCTGCAGGACAAGAAATTGCCCATACCTCATTAAATATGGTAGATGGAAATCTATTTTTTTTTCCTTTTCGATCTTTAGAGACGTTTTTCCAATTTTCTCCCATGAATCTTCACCAAATTTCAAAATTGAATCTTCAATCATGTAGAGGATGTCAACATCTTTCCAATGACACCAAAATCATGAAAACTCTCTCGGTTTGAAAGATATGGCCCTATGAAGATTTAGGGCAAAACTGGTAAAAAACAGAATCAAAATTGGGGTCGGCGGGGTCAAACTTTAAATTTTTCCCTTTTGGAAATATTTCCAAAAAAATTCTTCGTGGCCCCTTAGGTCCACATGACACATGTTGAATTTTGATTGGTTGGGGGGTCGAAGCCAACATTTAACCCTTTCGGGGAAAAAGTGTAAACTTTTCCAAGGTCTCTTAACGCCCACGCCGTCTGGTGATGACATGTCATAAAAATGACATGTGTCGGCCCTCGATAGCGCAGGTGTGCTTCGTTTTCTTCCTTCATGGGCCCATGGCCTCAAACTTCACCTTTTTCCCTTTTTTAAATTTTGCAAAAATTCTCAAACAACTCTGCATCCCCATGCTCCCGCATGACATGTGGCACCATCTACATGATCCACGGGCCGAAAACATGCACGTTTTCCCTCTCTTTTCAGATTGGAAAAATTTCCCAAAAATATCCACACCCTACTCTCTCGATGACACGTGGTGCCTTCGATTAACGCAGCGGTGTGGCCCAAATTTTCTCTTCTCCTTCACGGGCTCATGAGCCCGATTTTTGACTTTCGATTTTTAGCCCAAAAAGGTTGTGTCACAATTTAATCCCTAGCCCCACAAGTCTCTGTTTCTTCCCTTTGTCGGGCCCGTGGGCCAAATATTTCCTTTGCGCCCTTTTTCCGTAAAAAGGGCTAAGTGCCCAAATTTTCTCCTGTCTGCCGATCCAGCCAATTTCCTTGGCAAATTTTCAACTTAGCTCCGCGGTTCCACCCAGGGAAAAATTTTAAGCAATTACCTCCGCTAAGCCATAATTCAAAAATACAAGGAGTTAGGATGAATTTTTACCTCTCGGAAAGGTGAGAAAATTCTCTATCTAATGAAAATATACCCTTAAAATTGAGTCCATTAAGTGTGCAAAAAAATTATTTTTAAGTACCAAAAAAGGAAAAGGAGGAGGAGTTAGCCAAAAATAAGCATGGGCTTATTTTGGATAACACTTTTGGCGACTCGGAGGGGTCATCTGTCTGCTAGATGAAAATACCAGCTTCCTTGAAGCATCCATTGGGCATGGAGTCATGATAGATAGCCTACAAACTGATCCTCTACTTGAAAACTTCCCTTTTAAGCCTCTTGGAAACCACTAAAAACTGAAACTAGTTGTGACCAAAAGCCAAAACAATGCACTATGCAAGAGCAAAACCGACACCACAAAAACTATGTACAAACATGAAAATCATACATACCCCAAGTGGGATATGCAGAGTGTGCACAAGCACTTCTTTTGCAAAAAACAAACCTACCTACACTACTCTAACTGGAAGCAAATGTGAGCTAAATAAAACCTGCAACTGGTTGTGCAAAATAGCTTCCTTTCTTCAAAATGGGAAACCATGCAATTGATTTGGAGTTGATCATGGTTGGTTGGATGAGTGGAAAATCAACAATAAGCTGGTCTTCTACCCAAATTAGCAAGGTGTCAGCTGAAAGCAAATTAGATACCTCTTTTAGTTTCTCTGCATTTGGATTGAAGAGGCATTGCAGTTGATCCTTGGTGCTTTGACGCTCATACTCATGCTTAGAAGTAAGCATGACCATTGGAAACTCCTCCTTTGGCTCCAATGAAGCCAAATACTTGATTGGGCAAGGTCTGATCCATTGAATGTGCCCATAGCTCTGAATCTCTACTCCACAAATGGAGTCATCTCGTAGACCTTCCTAAATGAATGGCATGGGAGAAGTGGTAAAAATATCTTGCTCTTTCCCTTCCTCTTCCCATGAAGAACATGGAAGATTTAAATCTCCCAATCTTGGTTCCAAAAAGGCTGCTACAAAAAAATAGATTTGTTGTTCTTCATTGTTCTCCTTCATGGTAGCAGACTCTTGATCTTTGAAGAATGAATGATGGAGAAGAAAATGTGATAATTATAGCTGGATCCTCATCCAAACATTATTCTAAGTCTGATAAGCAATCAAGCTCTTCAATTTCCTACTGCAACAAATTCTCTTACTCTTGCATGGTGACTTTCAAATCTGCATTTTCTTCGCCATGTGTAGCTTAATTTTCAAACATGAAACTTGTCAATTCAAACTCATCCAAAAAATCAAATTTTCGAGAGATGAAGTGGGAGAGAAACATGAAATATCTTCTACCTCTTGTTCATGATTTACTACCGTTGGACCTATCTTGTTTACCTCCATAATGGATTCATCAATCAAATCAGCCCCTTCAAGCGAAAGAAAAAAATTTATCAATAATGCTTCCTTCTTCTGTTGTTACAAAAATTTGATCAAATATCTTCCATTTGCTCCTCTTCAATGGGGTTTGGAGCTGATTTTATTCCTCTTTGATGACTGATTGGCAGCTTGGATTAGATCAAATTTTCCTTCGGGCAAAGTGTCAACATGGACACCAAACTCAGCCACAAACAAAGCTCTGGTATTTTTGCTCTCTCACCGCTGTTATAAAATCAGCCTTGACCACCACTTGTCCTTCAACCTCAACCTCCTCATTTGGCTTAACCATTAGGGGGATTTTTTTAATCCCGAATTTAAGATCAAAGTTTAACAAACTTTTAATCATTACATCCTTGTTTAGCTCTTATTTTTGCTACTATTCTTCTTGATTGTCATTCTGATTTCTATCCTCCCAACATGGATTTGGGAATGCAAGAGGAGAGGTGGGTTGTGGTTCAACTGATTTTTCAATTATTTTTGGTTTTGGAGGAGGTAAAACATATTTTTTTCTTTGGAGGAATGGCTATTTGGAATGGAAAAGAGCGAGAGAAATTAAGGTGGGATGAGAGACTAGGAGATGGAGAAATGTAATCAACTTTTGGGGACGGTAGATGGGAAGCTTGAAACTTAACACTGCTGAAATGATACAGATTGAAAAGGGGGAAAAGAAAGAGTATGAGGTGGTGTGCTTACCCGTTGACAAGGTCATTGAACACTCCTCTCATATATCTCTATTCCTTCGGTCCACTTTGCAAGTAATGGCAGTGTTTCAACAATGAATTCGAGTTTCTCTTGTGAGCTATAATGCCTTGGAAAAGGTCCCACCCATGGACAAGGTGCCCTACAACTGATTCCAAATACTTTCATTTGTGCTTGAGCCCTAGATTGCACCATGTTTTCCTCCATCTTTTGGATCTTCTCCAACAAATCTGCATTTTCTTCTTGATTGCCCTCATCATATGCGTATTCTTGTGCTTGATATGCTTCATAGCCAAACTGATTTTGGCATTGCTCAAATGGATATGTGTCTTGGTTTTGAATTTGATCAAAATGCTGATGCTGGAGGATTTGGAGAATGCGTTGAAGGTGGGAACATTGCTCTTGCCACTTGAAATTATAAATTCCATGGGGAAATGAAGTCATGATTTCACAATTTCATGGAGTGAAAGAAGAATGACAGAGATGGAAGGGAAAATGGATGAGAAATGAAAAAAATGATTGGAAAGAAGGTATGCAACTTCAAATATGGGTTCTTGATCAGATGGAGTTGCTAGATGTGTTTGACGAAGTGCCTCCAGAAGGCTGAAATTTTAAACGGGAACAAATAAACCAAAAAAATGAATGTAGCCAGGACCCCTTGGTCCCCCTTTGGGCTGCCAAAACTATTAGTGTAAATTCATAGCACCCACAAATGAGTTATGGATATGATTTTCCAAGGAAAATTCATTTATTATGATTGCACAACATTGAGTTTTCCCAAAGTGTGGGACCTTTGCAAATTGGGAAATCTCTCCGAGAGAAGGTTGGTTCATCTTCCTAAACTACCTACCACAAGCTATTCCAAGTGCGGGAAAGCTAATCTAACCTAATCTAACTTCGAGGAGACAAGGAGAGGAAGAAAACAAGGAAAAAAGATCCTACACTAAACGGTGATACACGTAGAAGGAAAGTGTTGATTATCTATCAAAGCGCCATGGAAAAGGAAGAGGTGAGCAATGGAAAGGATGGACAAGTGTATCGCATACCAAAGATGGATTTCACATAGAAAATGTTCCAAAATCCATGAACACAACTCCAAAACCTGCAATGAACATCCAAACATGCACAAATACGTGTAATGAAGAGAGGTAAGAAAAAACAAAGAAAATGAGCCAAGGATGGACAAATGCATCACAAAAACATGTTTTTATTTCCTCATAATTTACACAGTTGCATCATTTCAAGGGTAAGAGGAAAAAATACCATTACAGAGTAGGGGAGGAGGTTCAAACTCCATTTTTAACCCTGGGGAAGAAAAGAAGGGAGAGGTAGAGAAGAAGGATGAACAACCTTTACAAATGAGCCAAAACTTGCTTTTAATCGATGAAAATGCATAACAGAGGAGAGAGAATGTGAGAAATCCATTTTTACACCCACCAACTAACATAATCCATTAAAAATGAGTAAGGGCACCTCTGTAAATCCACTTCCCAATGCATTCAAGCCTACAGGAGAAGAAATTGCCCATACCTCATTAAATCGGTAGATGGAAATCTAATTTTTGCCTTTTCCAAGGCTACCAGAGATGTTTTTCCAATTTTCTCCCGGGAGTTCTTCACAAAAATCAAAAATTGAAGCCTTAATCATGTATAGGATGTCAACATCTTTCCAATGACACCAAAATCATGAAAACCGAGCTCTGGTTCGAAAGATATGGCCCTCTAAAGATTTAGGGAAAACTAGTAAAAACAAAGTCAAAATTGGGGTCGAGCGGGGTCAAACTTTAAATTTTTCCCTTTTGGAAAAATTTCCCAAAAATCTCCATGGCCCCTCAGTGCATGACACATGTTGAATTCTGATTGGCTGGGGGTTGAAGCCAACATTTAACCCTTTCGGGGCAAAAGTGCAAACTTTTCCAAGGTCTCCGATGCCCCACCAATGCGCTGATGACGTGTCATAAAAATGACATGTGTCACCTCTTATTGGCATGGAGGTGTGCTTCATTTTCTTCCTTCATGGGCCCTGACCTCAAACTTCACCTTTTTCCCTTTTTTAAATTTTGTGAAAATTCTCAAACAACTTCCGCACTCCCGCATGACACGTGGCGCCCTGCTGGATGATCCGCAGGCGGAAAAAAAGCATTTTTTACCTCTGTTTTCAAATTGGGAAAATTTCAAAAAAATATCGTGCCCCACTCTCCCAATGACATGTAGTTCCTTCTTATTTGGCATGGAGGTGTGGCCCAAATTTTCTCTTCTCCTTCATGGGCTCGCATGCCGATTTTTGACTTTGAGTTTTTAGCCCAAAAAAGGCTAAGTGTCGCAATTTCCTCCCTGGCCCCATGAGTCCGTTTCTTCCCTTTGTCGGGCCCGCGGGCCAAATATTTCCTTTGTGCCCTTTTTTTGCAAAAAGGGCTAAGTGCCCAAATTTTCTCCCTGTCTCTGCTGACCCGCCAATTTCCTTGGAAAGTTTTTCAACATGACTTACTTTACGGACCCACCCAAGGCAAAATTTTAATCATAGTTACCTCCACCGAGCCATAATCCAAAATATACAAGGAGTTAGGATGAATTTTTCACCTTTCTGGAAAGGTGAGAAAATCCTCTATCTGATGAAAATATACCCACAAAATTTTGAGTCCACTGAAGCATGCAAAAATTCAATTTAAGTACCCAATGAAAGGAAAGGAGGAGGAGTTAGCCCAAAATAAGCATGGGCTTATTTTGGATAACACACTGGCGACTCGGAGAGGGACATCTATGCTGCTAGATAAAAATACCAAGCTGCCTTGAAGCATCCATTGGGCATGGAATCATGATAGATAGCCTACAAAATGATCCTCTACTTGAAAACTTCCCTTTTAAGCCTCTTGGAAACCACTTAAAACTGAAACCGGTTATGACCAAAAGCAAAACAATGCACTTTGCAAGAGCAAACCAGCACCACAAAAACTATGTACAAACATGAAAATCATACATATCCCAAGTGGGATATGAAGAGTGTGCACAAGAAATTCTTTTAAAAAAACAAACCTACCTACTCTACTCTAACCGGAAGCAAATGTGAGCTAAATAAAAAACATGAAGTTGGTTCTCGCAAAATACCTTCCTTTATTAGAAATGGGAAACCATGCAATTCATTTGAGCTGATCGTGGTTGGTTGGATGAGTGGAAAATCAACAATAAGCTAGTATTCTACCCAAATTAGCAAGGTGTCACTGAAAGCAAATTCGATACCTATTTTAGTTGCTCTTCATTTGGGTCAAGAGGCATGCGAGTTGATCCTTGGTACTTTGATGCTCATACTCATGCTCAGAAGTAAGCATGACCGTTGGAAACTCCTCCTTTGGCTCAATTGAAGCCAAATACTTGATTGGGAAAGGTCTGATCCATTGAATGTGCCCATAGCTCTGAATTTCTACTCCACAAATGGAGTCATCTTGTAAACTTTCTGAATGAATGGCGTGGGAGAAGTGGTAAAAATCTCTTGCTCTTTCCCTTCCTCTTCCCATGAAGAACATGGAAGATTTAAATCTCCCAATCTTGGTTCCAAAAGGCTGCTACAAAAAATAGGCTGTTGTTCTTCAATGTTCTCCTTCGTGGCAGCGGGCTCTTGATGTTGAAGAACGAATGATGGAGAAGAAAATGTTGTAATTTCAGCTGGCTCCTCATCCAAACATTCTTCTAAGTCTGATAAGCAATCAAACTCTTCAATGTCCTGCTGCAACAAAGTCTCTTCCTCTTGCATGGTGACTTTCAAATCTGCATTTTCTTCGCCATGTGTAGCTTCATTTTCAAACATGAAACTTGTCAATTCAAACTCATCCAAAAAATCAGATTTTTGGAGAGATGAAGTGGGAGAGAAACATGAAATTTCTTGTGCCTCTTGTTCATGATTCACTGCCTTTGGACCTGTCTTGTTTACCTCCATAATGGCTTCATCAATCAAATCAGCCCCTTCAAATGAAAGCAAAAATTTATCAATAATGCTTCCTTCTTCTGCTGTTACAAAATCTGATCTAATCTCTTCCATTTTATCCTCTTCAATGGGGTTTGGAGATGATTTTTCTTCCTCTTTGATGACTGATTTGGCATCTTGGATTAGATCAAGTTTTCCTTGGGAAAAGTGCCAACATGGACACCAAACTCAAGCCACAAATAAACTGCTGGTCTTTTTTGCTTCTATCGCTGTTATAAAATCAGCCTTGTCCACCACTTGTCTTTCAACCTCAACCTCCTCCTTTGGCTTAACCATCAAGGGGATTTTTGTAATCCCAAATTTAAGAGCCAAGTTTAACAAACTTTTAATCTTTTCATCCTTGTTTAGCTCTTCTTTTTTGTTTTCTTCTTGACTGGCATTCTGATTTTTATCCTCCCAACATGGATTTGGGAATGCAAGAGGAGGGGTGGGTTGTGACTCAACTAGTTTTGCAATTATTTGTGGTGGTGGAGGAGGTAGAAATTCTTTTTTCTTTGGAGGGGATGGTTGTTTGGAATGGAAAAGAGTAGAGAAATTGAGGTGGGATGGGAGACTAGGAGATGGAGAAATGGAATCAACTTTTGGGACAGCAGATGGGAAGCTTGAAACTTGACACTGCTGAAATGATACAGATTGAAAAGGGCAAAATAAGTATTATGAGGTGGTTTTCTTACCCGTTGACAAGGTCGTTGAACACTCCTCTCATATATCTCTATTCCTTTGGTCCATTTTGCAAGTAATGGTAGCATTTCAACAATGAATTCGAGTTTCTCTTGTGGGCTATAATGCCTTGGAAAAGGTCCCACCCATGGACAAGGTTCCCTACAACCGATTCCAAATGCTTTCCTTTGTGCTTGAGCCCTTGATTGCACCATGTTTACCTCCATATTTTGGATTTTCTCCAACAAATCTGCATTTTCTTCTTGACTAACCTCATCATATACGTATTTTTGTGCTTGATATGCTTCATAGCCAAACTAATTTTGGCATTACTCATATGGATATGCGTCTTGGTTTTGAATTTGAAAAAATGTTGATCGAAGGATTTGGAGAATGTGTTGAAGGTGGGAAACATTTATCTTTGCTGAAATTGTAGATTCCATGGGGGAAATGAAGTCATGATTGCACAACTTCATGGAGTGAAAGAAGAATGACAGAGATGGAAGGAAAAATGGATGAGAAATGAATGAAAATGAGTGGAAAGAAGGTCTACAACTTTAGAGATGGGTTGTTGATCAGATGGAGTCACCAGATGTGTTTGCAAGTGCCTCCAAAGGCTGAAATTTTAAACAAGAACACATCAACCTGTAAAAATGAAGTGAAAGACCTCTTGGTCCCCCACCAAAGTGCGCATAAAATTGTTAGTTAAAATTCACAACACCCCTAAATGAGTTATGGATCTACTTTTCTAAGGAAAATTCATTTGGTGTGATTTCACAACATTGAGCTTTCCCAAAGTATGGGACCTTTGCAAATGGGGAAAGCTCTCTAGAGAAGGTTGGTTTCTCTTCCTAAACTACCTGCCACAAGCTATTCTAGTGCAGGCAAGCTAATCTAACCTAATCTAACTTCCAAGGAGACAAGGAGAGGAAGAAAACAAGGAAAAATAGAGCCTACACTAAAACGGTGATACACAGAGAAGGAAAGTGTTTGATTATCTATCAAAACTACCATGGAACAAGAAGAGGTGAGCAATGAATAAAGGATGCACAAGTGCATCATGGACCAAACATGGATTTCACATAGAAAATGTTCCAAAACTCCATGAACACATGACTCCAAAACTCCTGTAATGAACATCCAAACATGCACCAAATACCCTATAATGAAGAGAGGTAAGGAAAACAACAAAGAAAACGAGCCAAGGATGGACAAAAGCATCACAAAAACATGTTTTCTACTTTCTCAAAATTTACACAATGCATCATTTCACGGGTAAGAGGAAAAAATGCCATTCGAGAGAGCAGAGGATGAGGTTCAAACTCCATTGTTGACCCTAGGGAAGAAAAGAAGGCGAGAGGTAGAGAAGAAGGATGAACAACCTTATACAAATGAGCCAAAACTAGCTTTCAATTGATGAAAACATAAAACGAGAGGAGAGAGTACATGGGAAATCCATTTTTACACCCACCAATCAACAACCTCCACTAAAATGGAAATGGCACCTCTGCAAATCCACTTTCCAATGCATTCAATCCTCCAAAGTACAAATTGCCCATACCTCATTAAACGGTAGATGGAAATTTGATTTTTTTCCTTTTCAAGTGTTAGAGATGTTTTTCCAATTTTCTCACACGAATCCTCACCGTTGGTCCGAAAATCTGTCACTGGATAGATCTATGGATAAACGAGCCAACAGTGTGAAGGGCATAGCCCCTCTTTGAGTCAGCAAAGTGAAACTGGTTTATTGCTATTCTACCAGTAGGAATCTTGTGCAAGTCTCACAATATTCTACCTTCGGGGGTTTGGGATCTCATCCCAGTAGGGTGTTTCCGATTGCGAAAAGAAAGGAATAAAAGAGAGGATAAAGAAAGAACAGATCCGAAGGAAGAAAAGAAATGAATTCCAAAGCAGAAGGGTCAGAAGGTTTATGTTTTGGGATTGGTAGTAAACAGAGCCAAACCTACTTGCATAAATGAACAAAGCAATACTGATGAATAAATGACAATAAAACAGAAGCAGATCCAACAGAATGAACACACAGATCTGACGTAAGAAAGATCTAATGCACATAACACATGTATTCAACACAAAGTCTAAATATTGTATTAATATTTCCTTCTGTTACAAAAAGCTCAAAGTCTTTTCTCCTCACTTCTATTTTTCATCTGAAAGATATTCACACATGCCCAATACAACAAGTATTGGGGTATTTATAGAAGAAGGAGAGAAAAGAAGGCAAAAAGGAGCCAACCACTTATTTACAAAATATCTAAAAGTCATGTTGACTTTTGACAACTTGATGGATGACATCATCCCATGATGCAACATGGATGATGTCATCATTTGTGCCAACGTACTTTAGATATTTAAAAGAAAGTCAAAGAAGAGAGAGAAGAAGAAGAAGAAGAAGCCACTATTCATCATCATCATCCTGCGGCCGAAAGGGAGTAGCCTGCTTTTGCTGCTGCTCAGGTGACGAGATGTGGAATTGAGAGTGGTATTCCATGAACTTGCTGATCATGGGCCCTAGTTGATCCTGGGAAGGATCCTTGTGCCACTCGCTAATCACCTCGCAAGTCTCCTGCTCATCTATGAGCTTCTCGGGGAGTTTGGAATAGTCTTTTCCACTTGATGAGTAACCCAATGAAGTCCCGACACAGCCAAAGAGGTTGTTGATAGACTCTGCGTCAAAAGTGACCTCGGCCCCATCCCTCGAAACGATCTCCTTGAAGATCCGGATGGTTTCATCAGCTTTTCTTAAAGTGAAGGAAGGAGTAAGCAACCCAGGCGTCATGTTGAGAATGATCCGTTCCATTTGGTGCATCACGTCCAAGGCTTCTTCCTTCACCTTATCGATCTTTTCTAGGACAAATTCCAGCTGATCCACCCGGTAATCTAAAGTGGACATGATTTTTGAGGGCCCTGGGATGGCCGAAGACGCCAAACTTGACCAGATCTTTGACTAAACTGTGATCAAACATTTGTTGAAAAGGTCTCGTCTTTGTAGTCTAGCATGTTCCAGCTCTTCCGATATGGGTTCCGCTAACACTTGGAGCTCTTTATTCTCCTTTTGATGTTCAAATACAAGTCGAGAGAACTGGCAATTACTTTTTGCTGTCTTTGAGGATCGGCTCCTCCAAGCGAAACGGCCATACCTTGCTCGCCCGATCTTTGCATATTCATTAATTTTCTCTTGGCTCGAAGCTCGAAGTCTCAAAATGGCATTGTGGGAGGTGCACGCCCATTTTCTGTAAGGTTTGGAGCAGATATTTATTTTTCTCTTTTAGTTGCCTTTTCTCCTCTTTTGTTTCCTGAAGCTTCTTGCAGAGGGCATTAACTATAGAAAGGGCCTCCCCTAAAGGCTTTCAGGAAGACGTCCCCATTGTGACTTGAGTCACGGTATAATCATCGAGAGACGAGATCCTTTTTCTCCTTGAGAGGATTGGGGTACGCGATCTCCATTACCCTCTCTCCCGAAGCACTTTGAGAGAAGCGTGTGCATGTGAGGCTTACGCTGCTTTACTTTGCCCCCTTAGATGGGATTACGAAAAGTCCATCGAGTGATGGGAACTTTCCTTTTTTTGGCTTGCTTCTTTGGGAGATCCAGTGGACTTATGGGAGAAGGGCCAGAAGCGAGAGAAGGGGTAGCTGCAGTAGAAGAAGGGAAAATGTGGAGACACGTGGCGGTGGCATGGAGAGGCAGGTTGAAGAAGTGTCCACGGGAGGAAGGGATACTGCAGCTGAGGAAGACATAGGAAGGGAAGGGAGCTCAGAGATGAGGGAAGAAATGGAGGGGGAAAGATCCGCGAGGGAAGAGAAGATAGACGAAGAAGCGGGGGAATAGTAGAAGAAGGGGGAGAGGACACGACCAAAGGGATGGTCGCTTGAGTCACTCGAGGAGGGGAAGGAAGAGAAGAAGAAGGGACAGAAGGGACCTCGGTTGTTGTAGCAATGCCGACATCCTGAGTGGATGGGCCTATTGGAACATCCTCTTCTGCTTCTTTCTCTAGCGTAACCAGAGTTATGACCTGTTCGGGTGCCACGGAAGGAGGACTCTCAGGAGCTTCTTCTTGAGTGGTGCTGGATTCACCCTCTATGCCTTTGCCCTTGCCTTTAGGCTATTGTTTAGATCGAGGAGGTGCATTACCCAATGGGGAGGTTGTGAAATCAACCCGAGGTAGATTAATCCGTTCATCGGCACCAATGCTCTGTTCTGCGCAGAGTTTCCTTGACCCTCTCCTCAATCGTCTGAGGTGCCTTAGTTCTGTCGATGGCTGGAAAAGGCCAATTGTCCCCATCTGTGTTATTATATACTTGGTCTACTTCATCCTCCGTAGTTTGGAAACCTTTGGGGACAATTGCTACCCCGTATTGGATGATTTCTGCCAAGGCTAAGCGAGAATGGTCCTTTCTCCTGAGCTCAACCTCATGAATGACGTCGATGTAGATGTCCTCGATCTGAGGGATGTGGATTGGATCTAGCTTAGCCCTTGGCAGACAACTTCTTGGGTCAAAGGTAGGCCTGGCCGGGAAATCATGTTTCAAATTAAGTAGCTCCAGCTCTGCAAACATGTCCCTTGCCTTATGATGGGTAAGACATGTATATCGGCCCCCTGTGAGGGGGAAAGGAGTTCCACCCTTCTTTCTTTTGAGGAACTTCTCATGATAGGTGATCAGTTGTCTTGATAGCTCTAGTAGAATCAACTTGGGTCCAGCATACCTCGGCAGTCTAGTTGGCTCTCCCAAGAAGTTGGCTGCCCTCAGATAGGTGAACGTGGGAAATTGGGTGAACGGGGCCCCCATTTCTCGGTGTTGCATCATTATGCTCTTGGTCATGCGACCATAAGTCATATTTGGCCTCAACAGGTAGATGATGTGGTAGAAAAACACATCGTTGATCTTTGTGAATTGAGGGATGCTATTCTCTAGCCTCAATTTTGGGTAGTATTCATATATTTTGACCTGAGGCCAAACCCCACTCCCGCATCAGGCCTGGGTAGTCTCTTTCTGATATTGCAACATAAACAACATAGGAATTCATGTAGAATCTCCCTGTTGTATTGAATTGTTGATGTTGTTCGGAGATTGTCGCTTATAATCTCTGCCCATTCTAAAGCGTTGATCGGGCATATTCTTATTCATGGTCTCTAAGTACTGCAGCATCCATTTATGGAAAAAGTGGGCATCAGGAAGCCCAAAGACCTCGCTCGGGAAAGTGATGGTGTCACCAGAGCTCCTCCGAAAAAAATCAACTGCGGTGAATAACTTGTGGCAAGAGTCACCACCTTTTTATTCTTGAGATAGACCTCGTTCATCACATTGCATGCACTGATCTTCGTTATCGTCCCAGGATTTAATACAATCCTCTCGGCTGACGGCCACAAAGTGCCGGTGATGAGGAATGCCGAGTATTATCTCAAAGTGGCGGGTAGTGAGGTTAATGACGACCTCGCCCTTGTCATTTATGACACACCTTGTGTCCTTGTAGCACCCGGAAACCACCATCATGAATTCATTGTTACAAGTCTTTGCCGACCGGGATTCCTCTAGTGAAGTGTAGGGCACTTTGCTATTAGTTTGTCCATCCATGGACTTCTTGTGTTACTCTTCTCGAGTCGACCCGAAATTCCTCCATATCAATGTGACCCAACTCGAGTCTCGATGTCTAGGTCGCATTTGGCACAGGAGTTAGGCATTCTGACCCTCTGATACTTATATTTCATTTCTTCTTCTGTAAGTTTGGCCTTGCCTTTGGATTTGGTAGGTCTCTTGCTTGATGTTGACATATGTTCTTCTGAGCTTAGTTGCTGATCTGCACGAAGAAGAAGCGAGACCTAACACAAAAAGGTTGTATTAGTCATTTGATCTTCCATTGAAGCGTTAATAGAAGAAAGAGTTAGTGATTTTGAGGCTGGGCGCGGGGCACATGAAAGCTGCAACTACGGGGCTAAATAGGAAAGGCACACAAGAAAAGGTTGTTGCACGAGTTAAATCAGCACACAAAAAGGCGCATGGCGCATAGACATTGCAGGGTGCATTTTGTAAAGGGTGCACGAAGACCTTATGTTACATAGGGACAGGATGCTCCAAAGGCGCATGTGTTTTTCATGTTGCATGGAAATTTGGTGCGCCTTTGGTAACAGCGCGGCGCACGGAGGGTCTACACAACATGATGTTGTTGTAAGGATGGATGCACCCATGCCTTGATAGTTTTGCACTTGGCGCAGATTAAGATGATGTTGCACAGATGCAGGGTATGCCAAAGAGGTGCATGTTTATGCGATGTAATGAATGAGGTTGGTGCGCCAAGGAGGGCGCAAGGTTAGCGCTTGCAGCATGCGAAGGAGGTGCGCCATGAGGGCGCAAATGCTCTTGATGTAACAGGCATGATGGGTGCGCCATTGGCGCAGGTTTTGATCATGTTGCAGGGGTGACAGATGCGCCAAGGAAAAATAATATTATAGCCTCTTCCAACTATGATTTCTTTGCTGAGGGATACGCATAAGGTTGAGTTCTTTTTGCAGGGTTCATGGGTGATGAAGAGGTCATAAACCAAGATTTTTTGAGTTCAATACTTGAGACAGAGTCCCCTTCCCACAGATCTACAAAGAGGAGGGAAAAAGCATGGTGGAAGATGGGAATAATAGCATCAAGTTGGGAAAAACAAACATGATCCACCAACCAAGCCAAACCAGCCAACACCCAAGAAAAACCAAAGAACATAAAAATACAAGAGTGAGGACCTCTTACCAGGATATAACGATGAAAAATTACAGCGGGTCCACGGCGTGATCAAAAGCGGCAGGCGGATCTTGTGAGTTCGAGAGAAAATATCACGTGTTTTGCATTGGTGATAATGACAACGCAAATGCGCCTATATATAGGCGAAGTAATAAATGTGCCACCAACTTTTCAAGTGGCGCATGGAATGCATTGTCAACATAAGGAGGCATGCGCCCTTTGGCGCACCAAAGCACCTGACAACACGAAGTTATGTGTGCCTTTGGCGCATCGAAAGTGATGTCGACACAAGAATATGTGTGCCTTTGGACCGCAAAGCATGTACAACAAAAGTGTTGTTGACACGAAGGTGCATGCACCTCGGCGCACTGTGAGAAAGACTCAACATATCAAGGTGCACCCAAAGGTCTTTGACACGAAGAACCATGCGCAAAGGATTTAAAGGGGGCGCACCAAAAGTTGATGTTACATAGTAATTCCATGCGCCCTGACCAAAAGACCAAAAATGACTAAGTTCGGAAAGCTGATTTCCGGAAAAGGGATTTTGCAACGTTCAACGAAGAGGATCACGATGAGGGATCGAAAAAAATTCGGTATGGTTATCGGTAAAATTGCCTTGTCAATTTTATAGGATAACACTCACCAAAATCAAAATTTGAAGCTTCAATCATGTATAGGATGTCAACATCTTTCCAATGACACAAAAATCATGAAAAACCAAGCTCTAGTTCAAAATATATGGCCCTTTGAAGATTTAGGGAAAAACTAGTTAAAAGCAAAGTCAAAAATGGGGTCGGCAGGGTCAAACATTAAATTTTTCCCTTTTGGAAAAATTTCCAAAAATCTTTGTGGCCCCTTAGTTCTGCATGACACATGTTGAATTCGATTGGTTGGGGCTCAACGCAACATTTAACCCTTTCGGGGTAAAAGTGCAAACTTTTCCAAGGTCTCCCGATGCCCCACCGATGCGCTGATGACGTGTCATAAAAATGACACGTGTCGGCCTCTTATTGGCATGGAGGTGTGCTTCATTTTCTTCCTTCACGAGCCCATGGCCTCAAACTTCACCTTTTGCCCTTTTTAAATTTTGTAAAAATTCTCAAACAAATCTACATCCTCGTGCTCCTTGCATGACACATAGCGCCTCTCGGATGATCCGTAGGCCGAAAACCTACCTTTTTCCCTCTGTTTTCAAATTGGGAAAATTTCCCAAAAAATATCCATGCCCCACTCTCCGATGACATGTGGCGCCTTCATATTCGGTGTGGAGGTGCAGCCCAAATTTTTCTCTTCTCCTTCACGAGCTCGCGGGCTGATTTTTCACTTTGAGTTTTTAGCCCAAAAGGCTAAGTGTCACAATTTCCTCTCTAGCCCCGTGAGTCCGTTTCTTCCCTTTTTCGGGCCCACAGGCCAAATTTTTCCTTTACACCATTTTTCCACAACAAGGGCTAAGTGCCCAAATTTTCTCCCTGCCTCCGCATCGACCCACCACCAATTTCCTTGGAAATTTTTTTTAACTTAGCTCACGGACCCACCTGGGAAAAATTTTAATCACACTTACCCACCAGAGCCATAACTCAAAACTACAAGGAGTTAGGATGAATTTTTTCCCTTTACGGAAAGGTGAGAAAATCCTCTATCGATGAAAATACACCCGAGAAAATTTTGAGTCCCTGAAGCATGCAAAAATTCATTTTAAGTACCAGAAAAGGAAAAGGAGGAGGAGTTAGCCAAAAATAAGCATGGGCTTATTTTGGATAACACTTTTGGTGACTCAGAGGGGTCATCTTCTGCTAGATGAAAAGACTAGCTACCTTGAAGCATCCATTGGGCATGGAGTCATGATAGATAGCCTACAAACTGATCCTCTACTTGAAAACTTCCCTTTTAAGCCTCTTGGAAACCCGAAAATGAAACCGGTTGTGACCAAAAGCCAAAACAATGCACTGTGCAAGAGAAAAACTGACACCACAAAAACTATGTACAAACATGAAAATCATACATACCCCAAGTGGGATATGTAGAGTGTGCAAAAGCACTTCTTTTGCTAAAAACAAACCTACCTACACTACTCTAACTAGAAGCAAATGTGAGCTAAATAAAACATGCAACTGGTTCTACAAAATACCTTCCTTTATTCGAAATGGGAAACCATGCAATTCATTTCAGCTAATCATGGTTGGTGGATGAGTGGAAAATCAACAATAAGTTGGTCTTCTACCCAAATTAGCAAGGTGTCAACTGAAAGCAAATTAGATACCTATTTTATTTGCTCTTCATTTGGATTGAATAGGCATTGATTGATCCTTTGTGCTTTGGACGCTCATACTCATGCTCGAAGTAAGCATGACCGTTTGAAACTCCTCCTTTGGCTCCAGTGAAGCCAAATACTTGATTGGCCAAGGTCGATCTATTGAATGTGCCCATAGCTTTGAATCTCTACTCCACAAATGGAGTAATCTCGTAGACATTCCTAAATGAATGGCGTGGGAGAAGCGGTAACAATATCTTTCTCTTTCCCTTTCACTTCCCATGAATAACATGGAAGATTTAAATCTCCCAATCTTGGTTACAAAAAAGGCTGCTACAAAAAATAGGCTGTTGTTCTTCAATGTTCTCCTTAAGTGGCGGTGGGCTCTTGATCTTTGAAGAACAAATGATGGAGAAGAAAATGTTGTAATTTCAGCTGGCTCCTCATCCAAACATTCTTCTAAGTATGATAAGCAATCAAACTCTTCAATGTCCTGCTGCAACAAAGTCTCTTCCTCTTGCATGGTGACTTTCAAATCTGCATTTTCTTTGCCATGTGTAGCTTCATTTTCAAACATGAAACTTGTCAATTCAAACTCATCCAAAAAATCAGATTTTCGAGATGAAGTGGGAGAGAAACATGAAATTTATTGTTCTGTTTTCCATGATTCACTACCTTTGGACTTGTCTTGTTTACCTCCATAATGGCTTCATCAATCAAATCAGCCCCTTCAAATGAAAGCAAAAATTTATCAATAATGCTTCCTTCTTCTGTTGTTACAAAATCTGATCTGATCTCTTCCATTTGCTCCTCTTCAATGGGGTTTGGAGCTGATTTTTCTTCCTCTTTGATGACTGATTTGGCAGCTTGGATTAGATCAACTTTTCCTTCGGGAAAAGTGCCAACATGGACACCAAACTCAGCACAAACAAACTACTGGTCTTTTTCTCTACTGTTGTTATAAAATCAGCCTTGTCCACCACTTGTCTTTCAACCTCAACCTCCTCCTTTGGCTTAACCATCAAGGGGATTTTTGTAATCCCAAATTTAAGAGCCAAGTTTAACAAACTTTTAATCTTTTCATCCTTATTTAGCTCTTCTTTCCTCTTTTGTTCTTCTTGATCGGCATTCAGATTTTTATCCTCTCAACATGGATTTGGAAATGCAAGAGGAGGGGTTGGTTATGGTTCTTTGATTTTTCAATTATTTGTGGTTTTGGAGGAGGTAAAACTTCATTTTTCTTTGGAGGGAATGGCTGTTTGGAATGGAAAAGAGCAGAGAAATTGAGGTTGGATTGGAGACTAGGAGATGGAGAAATGGAATCAACTTTTGGGACAGCAGATGGGAAGCTTGAAACTTGACACTGCTGGAATGATACAGATTGAAAAGGGGGAAAAGAAAGAGTATGAGGTGGTGTGCTTACCGATTGACAAGTAATGGCAGTGTTTCAACAATGAAGTCAAGTTTCTCTTGTGGGCTATAATGCCTTGGAAAAGGTCCCACCCATGGAAAAGGTGCCCTACAACTAATTCCAAATGATTTCATTTGTGCTTGAGCCCTGGATTGCACCATGTTTTCCTCCATCATTTGGATTTTCTCCAACAAATCTGCATTTTCTTTTGTTGCCCTCATCATATGCGTATTCTTGTGCTTTATATGCTTCATAGCCAAACTGATTTTGGCATTGCTCAAATGGATATGTGTCTTGGTTTTGAATTTGATCAAAATGCTGATCCGGAGGATTTGGAGAATGCGTTGAAGGTGGGAAACATTCTTCTGCTCTTGAAATTATAAATTCCATGGGGGGAAATGAAGTCATGATTTCACAACTTCATGGAGTGAAAGAAGAATGACAGAGATGGAAGGGAAAATGGATGAGAAATGAATGAAAATGGGTGGAAATAATTTCTCCAAATTTAGAGATGGGTTCTTAATCGGATGGAGTCACCGGATGTGTTTGTAAGTGCCTCTAAAGGCTGAAATTTTAAACAGGAACACATCAACTTGCAAAAATGAAGTGAAATACCTCTTGGTCCCACCAGGCGTGCCAAAACTATTAGTGAAAATTCACAACACCCCTAAATGAGTTATGGGTAAGCTTTTCTATGTAAATTCATTTGGTGTGATTGCACAACATTGAGCTTTCCCAAAGTGTGGGACCTTTGCAAATGGGGAAAGCTCTCCAAGAGAAGGTTGGTTCATCTTCCTAAACTACTTGCCACAAGCTATTCTAGTGCAAGCAAGCTAATATAACCTAATCTAACTTCCAAGGAGACAAGGAGAGGAAGAAAAAAGGAAAAGCAGAGCCTACACTAAAATGGTGATACACCGAGAGAAGGAAAGTGTTGATTATCTATCAAAACTACCATGGAGCATGGGAAGAGGTGACAATGGAAAGGAAGGACAAGTGCATCACGAGACCAAAGATGGATTTCACACGAGAAAATGTTCCAAAACTCCATGAACACGGCTCCAAAACCTGTAATGAACATTCAAAGAGGAAGAAATACCTGTAATGAAGAGAGGTAAGGAAAACAACAAAGAAAACGAGCAAGGATGGACAAATGCATCAAAAAAATACGTCTTTATTTTCTCAAAATTTACACAATGTATCATTTCATGGGTAAGAGGAAAAATGCCATTACAGAGTAGGGGAGGAGGTGTAAACTCAATTTTTACCCTAGGGAAGAAAAAAGACGGAGAGGGAGAAGAAGGATGAACAACCTTTTACAAATGAGCCAAAACTGGCTTTTAATCGATGAAAACGTAGAACAAAGGAGAGAGAACATGGGAAATCCATTTTTTGCACCCACCAACTAACAACATCCATTAAAATGGAAAGGGAACCTCTAAAAATCCACTTCCCAACACATTCAAGCCTGCAAGACAAGAAATTTCCCATACCTCATTAAATCTGGTAGATGGAAATCTGATTTTTTGCCTTTTCCAGTGCCAAAGACGTTTTTCCAATTTTCTCCCACAAATCTTCACCAAAATCCAAAATTAAAGCTTCAATCATGTAGAGGATGTCAACATATTTCCAATGACACCAAAATCATGAAAAATCGAGCTCTGGTTTGAAAGATATGGCCCTCTGAAGATTTAGGGAAAAACTGGTAAAAAACAGAGTCAAAATTGGGGTCAAGGGGTCAAACTTTAAATTTTTCACTTTTGGAAAAATTTCCCAAAAAAATCTGCAGCCCCTCAGGTCTGCATGATAGGTGTCAAATTATTATTGGTTGGGGGTCAAAGCCAACATTTAACCCTTTCGAGGAAAAAGTGCAAACTTTTCTAAGGTCTCCCGACACCCCGCCGATGCGCTAATGACGTGTCATAAAAATGACACGTGTCGGCCTCTGATTTGCGTGGAGGTGTGCTTCATTTTCTTCCTTCACGGGCCCGCATCCTCAAAATTTTCCTTTTTCCTTTTTTTAAATTTTTTAAAATTATGAAACAACTCCGCATCCCTGCGCTCTCGCATGACATGTAGCACCCTCTGGATGATCCGTGGGCCAAAAACTGCATTTTTCCCTCTATTTTCAAATTGGGAAAAATTCCCAAAAACTCTTTGCACCCGCTCTCCCGATGACACATGGTGCCTTCTGATTCGGTGTGGAGGTGCGGCCCAAATTTTCTCTTCTCCTTCGTGGGCTCGCGGGCGATTTTGACTTTGAGTTTTTAGCCCAAAAAGGCTAAGTGTCACAATTTCCTCCCTGGCCCCGCGAGTCCGTTTCTTCCCTTTGTTGGGCCCGTGGGCCAAATATTTCCTTTGTGCCCTTTTTCCACAAAAAGGGCTAAGTGCCCAAATTTTCTCCTTGTCTCCACCGACCCGCCAATTTCCTTGGCAAATTTTCCAACTTAGCTCCACGGACCCGCCCAGGGCAAAATTTTAACTGTTACCTCCATGCCAAGCCATAACTCAAAAAATACAAGGAGTTAGGATGAATTTTTACCTTTCTGGAAAGGTGAGAAAATCATCTATCGATGAAAACGTACCCAAAAAAATTTTGAGTCCCTGAATCATGCAAAAATATCATTTTAAGTACCAACAAAGGAAAAGCGAGGAGAGTTAGCCCAAAATAAGCATGGGCTTATTTTGGATAATGAGCTCCTTCTCATCGTGTGGAAACTAACACAAGATCTAAGAAAATAAATATAGAGGAGGGACAATCATCAAATGTCATTGTTCCTTAACCTTTCACCCCAATTTAAGGATTTGGTAGTTCAAATGCAGATCTAAGATCACAAAATCATCCTAGAGTACCTATTGTAGCAGCTCATGTGTAAGAGAAAGTTGTGTCAGGAAAAGGGCAGCAAAAGGACAACCCACTTCCATTTAACATCATTGATCAAATGAAGAGAGTGAACATGAGCATTTTAATGTGGGATTCACTAGCAATTATGGGGTAGAAATATTTATTGCAAGTATCCATGGCCAACGTATCCATTCCAAATCATGCACCCAATGATCATGACAAGGTACTAACTAATGTAACTTAACAAGAAGGAGGTCATCTGAAGGGAAATATGAAACCTTCACCATTTTACATATATTTGATCATTGGAAATAGCCTTGTACATAATTGCATGATAGAATCGGGTCAAGCAACTCGGTAATGCCCAAGAAAATTACAGATCAGTTGGTTTCAAGTTACAAAACCATCTCTAAAGGAGTGGTACAATTGGACGGGACAATGGTGACAATCTGTTAGAGTGATCAAAGGATTGAATCTTATATTGCATGCATGCCCAAATGTCAATGTTCAACAAGACATATCAGTCATTAACCTACCACCACTCTTTACCTTGTACTTATCTCGAGATTTCACCACTAAGATTGGAGTATACTTATCATCTAATTGGTCACACATGCTCTTCAAAACAAGGTATGGAGCTAAGGCTACAATTAGATCAGAGATAATTACAAATTATCACATCAAGCCTCACGTACCAAGTCAAATCAATGCCAATTGCTCATCTTTTGATCAATAATACTACCTAAACACTTTAGAGACAGATACTAAAGTTAGAGGAATTTCATATTTGACATTAGATGAATGGGGAAACAAGAGGCATAGCTATGATCCATACAAAGAAATAGAAGAATCTGAGTTGGGTATTTATTACTTATATGACAAAATCCCACCTCTTACTAGCATCACCAAACCAAATGATGAATATGAGAACGAAGTCTAGAAAATGTTATTTGACGGTTTTAGGAGCGATCAAGAGTGCAGGAGGAGGAGTAATGTTTATATCTCCTGAAGGTAACAAATATTACTAAGCCTTCCATTTTCAATTCAATTGTTTGAATAACACAGTTGAGTATGAAAATCTAATCCATTGATTACAGTGGGTAAGGAAGAGACGTATCAAGAACTTACAAGTTTTTGGAGATAGTGACCTGATTGTAAATCAGATTAGAGGGATTAATGCTACTAAGAATGATCTTATTAAGAGCTATAAACATAGGGTATGGGATCTCATTGAATACTTTGAATCTTTTAACATTGATTCCATTCCAAGAAAGAAAAATGAGGTTGTGGATAGGCTTGCAGCAATTGGAGCAACATTTGATGTTAAAAGTGTCAAGAAATATCAAACTCGGCCTCATATCAAAGTGGTTGTGAGACAGAGCTATTTCATCTACAATAACACTAGTTGGAAAGTGTTCAAGAATGACTAGAAAATCATCAACTTCTTACAAGAGGAAGCTAAGTTATCCTAAAAATTCAAGGCAAGTGGGATAGCAATATGGTGATCAAATCATCCAGCTGAAAATGAACAAGCTTCCGAAAGGTTTGGTAACTCTTTAGTCAATCTTCAATCCCCAAAAACAAACACCATGGTTAAGGGAGAGGATTTAGTGTCCATTTAAGTAGGTGAAGGAAAGATACTCCAAATTGGAAAAGTAAGTACTCATTAAGAAAAATATGATTTCATTTAACTTTGTCAAGAGTTTTTAGATATATTTTCTTGGATTTATAAATATTTGAGAGGTTTTTATTCAAGATTGGAACAACATACTATTTAAATGAATCCAAAATCCAAGCCCATCGAGACAAAATCAAATGCTAGTAAATGCTCATATTGAGCCTCTCATGAGGAAGGAATTGAATAATCTCATTGAGTCAAGTATTATTTTTCCAATCAAGCACTCATCATGGTAGCGAATCTGGTGCTAATGAGAAAAAGAAATGGAGAAATCAGATTGTGTGTGGATTTTCGGATTTGAATAGAGCTTCTCTGAATGACCACTATCCACTTCTTTCTATGGATCAAATCTTGAAAGTAGGAGATGGATCAAAAGGTTATCATTCCTAGTTGGATACTCAAGATATAACCAAGTCATGGTGAAAGAGGAGGATCAATTCAAAACATCTTTCACCACAAAATGGGGTACATACATTTATAGGAAGATTCCATTTCGGATATTAAATATCAGAGTGAAATTTCAGACGGCTATGGACATGGCGTTTAAGGGACCGATTACAAAATGGTTCTTGTTTATCTTGATGATATCACAGTATTCTCCAAGAATGCAGATGATCACCTTTCTCACCTCAGGAAAGTGTTCCAAAGATGCAGGAAGTTTGGAGTATCTTTGAATCCTAAGAAATGTATATTCTTGGCACCATGAAGGTAAGCTCTTAGGCCACATTGTTTCAAAGGAAGGGTTGACTATTGATCCGAGAAAGAGTAGAAGTTATCCATGCACTACCTTTGGGAAGTCATAAGAAGGATCTCAAGGCTTCTTCTTTGAGAATACATTTTTTTTGAAGGTTCATGCCTGATTTTACCAGTCTTGTTAAGTCATTGAAACTGATGTTGACTAAGAGTATGGCATTCAAACAGGCAATGGAGAGGAAAATAGACTTTCGAGGCCATTAAGCAAGCAATATCATAATCCCCCACTCTCATCGACCCATATTTTTTTAAGGACTTTATCCTCTATGATTTTGGTGGTTCGGAAAAAATATCGCCATTTTTGGTGTAAATGAACAAGTGCGAGTACACCATTTTTTCTTTAGCAAAATCACGAAAGACTATGAGGTGACGTATTCTTTCATTGAAAAGCATCTCCTCACTGTTATAAGGATTTTAAAGAAGTTTAGACACTTGGTTTCAAACAACAAGATTCTAGTTTCTAGTGTCTCATTTCATAGTGAAGGATTTTATCTTAAACAAGGACTTGAATGAAAAAATGGTATGTTGGATTACCCGTGTCATGGAATATGACATTGAGGTCAAGATAACTAATTTGTTCCATGGCAAAGTTTTGTGTGAACATTTGGTTTTAAATCAACATGTTGGATCAAAGGATGAAGAGAGAGATGTTATAATACTCCAAGATGATCAAGAGCAAGCAGAAAATGATATACCCACTCCTTGTTAGACCAAATACATGATCAAATTCCTTTAAATAGGTTTATGCCCTCAAAGACTCAGCAAAGCAAAAAGAAGGTATTTTTGGCTCCAATCCATTATACATGTCATCATTTACGACATTTTGTTCATGAAAGATATCAATATTGTTCTCTTGAGATGTGTTTTGACGATCAAGCGAGAAAGTGCTATATAAATTCCATGGTATATGTTCTCTTCTACCCATCTACGCGCATCAAGCTCGGGTCCAGTGTTGAATATCGAGAAAACTCATCCTCGTGCTCTTGAACCATGTTTCAACACTTTCTAAGGTTAGACAATCTGTCATCACGCATTACGAGGAAAAGATGCATGTCATTTATCAAAACAAATTTTAAAATAGGTTCCACAATGGAACCAAGATGTAGTCATATTTTATACCCTTAGACCAATAGTCTAATCCCATGCGCACCGGCCTATCACCTAGTGGGTCTTTGGTTGTTCACCCATGACACGCGTGGGCACCAAGCCTCTACTTTATGTGAGTCTTGTGAGAATGCATCATCTTATGACATATATTCAAATGAAATGAGTATAAAAGAACCATGCAAAATTCAAAGAACATAGAATGAGTTTTCATCTCATTGCATCCAGAAAAGAGAAATAACAAGTAAAGCATATATGTAACTGGTCCATTCATAAAGGAAATGCATAAGGAATATACTCATGAACACGTATATGGTTTATAATAGAGCCTTATATTCATATTAACGTGTTTTAGGTACCACATTACATTCCATGAAACCATTACAGACCTTCATATCAAAATGCAGAGCCAAGTCATGCATCAGAAATGGACTATGTTCATCACATTACATAAATGAATTCAGACCCATCCCTCTAAATGTGCCATGATTCCTATATTCTCCTAATCCCTAACCCTTAGAACCATCCATTATGTTTCTACAAAGATTTGCCTCTCTTGACTCACTTTCCACTCTCTGTGTCTCCATCAATCTCTTTTTATTCTATCGGTACTTATATTTATAACCTTAGCAACTACCGCCATGCCTTTCTAAATTTATAGATTGATTTCCAAGTGTCAAAGTGGTCCTCCATGGGAGCATGCCTTCTCATATCCAATCTCTTCACTCTTTGTAATGATGTCTTTTGGAACCTTCCATCGCATGCTTGGAATATTCCCTTTTTGATCCCACAGTCGCTAGGCTATCACCTTATCTACAAGGGTCATGCTTTCCTCATGTGCTTCCTGGGATGCTAGATATGGATAAGTCCAAAACCTTTCTTGCACATGTGCCATGTGTTCTGTGAAACCCTGCTAGAACCCTTCCTTACACGCCTTCAACCCGTGTGCCCTTCTTCAACTAGGTCCCACGCGCCCAATCACCTTCTAAGCCTTAGCCAATATTTCGGGGCCCAACATCACCCCATACTATGCATGTTCTCCATCCTCGGAAACACTCTTCAAAGAATAAATATGGGAGGATCCTTATAATGGTTGGAAAGAAAGAATAAGGGAATGAAGAAATGGGGAAAAGAATGAAAGAATAGGGAACTTGTTTATTTTCAGAGGAGGAGAGGGAAATCCTTCCCTAATTCTTCTTCTAACTTTCCCCAAGCATCGACCTCATTCTAAGTTTGTTGATAGAGGTCCCCCACTAGGGAACTCACTTCTTCAAAAATCAGCTCCTCTCCCTTAGCCTCATTGTCTCCATGATCCCCTCTAGTTGTTTTTCCAAATCCTTGAGCACATCCATCCTTTGAGTGATTTGGGGGTATAATTATTTCATTTGGTTCTTGATTGAGCCCTTATTATTTTCTTGGACATCCTTGAGTTCTCAATGGCCTTTGATTTGTTTTCCACTTTGGCTAGGATTTTGTCTCACTCAGCCATGTTCCCCTTATTTTTTTCTTGGAAATCCTTGAGTTCCACTTCATGGGTGGAAACCAAGATACTTTCCACTCTATCCCTATCTCTGTTAAGATTATCATAGGAAGCTCAAAACTTACGCAGCAGAATTTATGTCGTGAGGATTTTTTTGTCTTTGAGCAACAATTTCCACAACCTTAATCTTATTTTCTTTTTCTTCTAGGAAGTGTCTAGCTTTAATATCAACTAAAAATTTGTTGAGTGCTTTGCATATTTGTTTTATTTGATATTTTTTGAGAATTCACCAAGGGTTTATTCCTTTTTTCTGGCACTTTCATCATTTCTCCTTATCTTATTTCAAATTCAAGCTCATCAATGTGGGACTCAAATTCCCATGATAGCATTTTCCTTATCCGAGGGTATACACCTCTCTCATCAAATGAATTCATAGCCAAGAGTTGTTCCATTAATATGGTGCTCAAAGTGCTCACGTAACACTTTTTTGGATCATCGATGTAGCCCATTTCTTTAACTTGTGTTGCTTTTATGCTCTTACTCCCTGTGTGTGTGGCCTTTGGAAAGCTTACAACCAAACTGGGATCTCCCCATGTTGCCATATTATTTTCCTATGCTTTCCTCCTTAACTTCCTTCAACACCTCATCTGTGTTGCATTCTACCTCTTATTCCACCAACTTCTTGATAATTCCTACCACTTATCTCTTTGTGGCCTCTTCTATTTTTCCTTTGTGAGGCTTGAGGTCCTTTGATCTTTTGTATTTACTTCTCCACTCATCCCCTTGCCTTGAGCCTCATCTTTTTCTTTATCATTCTTCTCCTCATCCTCTTCGTTATACTCCTCATCCCCTTCTTCCTTAGAATCATGCACCTCATATACTGGATGGTCTTCACCTCCTTTAGGCTCATCATCATCATCCTTGTTGCCAATGTAGGAATATCTAGACTCTTTGTCTCTTCTTGAATCTACCTCATCAGTCACCTTCTACTTCTTCCTTACTGGGGATTCCAGTACAAGAGATTCTTCTTTTTCTTTCTCTTTGATAGGTGATGTCTTCCTTGGTGATTCCTCATGGGTGAGGTGCTCTTCATGCTCTGATGCCTCTTCTTTTGGGGTCTTTTCCTTGATAGGAGACTTATTTCTCCATGCATAAGTACTAGGCTTAGCTCTTACTTCCATGCGCCCACTGATTTTGTAGTTTGAACACTTGGTGCCTTCTTCTCCTACACCTCTTCTCTTTCTCTCTTCCTTGGCATGGACTTCTTCCTTCATGTAGGGTCTTAGGAATGGAGACATCATTCTCAAGTAAGTTCCTTTTCAAATTTTGGCCTTATGTGCAGATACACCCTTGTTGTGGTCCTCCTACAATCGGATAGCGTTAAAGGCTTCATCATTTGTACTTCATGGGAGACATATTTCTCCATGTACATTCTTCTTTGGGTAGATGAGCTTTCAACATAGCTTGTGGTGGTCTATATCTACCTCACTAAGGTCAAAACCTTAGTCTCTTGGCTCCTTGAATTGATTGACTCGGCTTGGAAGTATTGCGTGGTGAAAGAGAAGGGTAGCTTGCACCATGGACTCATATTTCCATTTGTTAATGTAAATCTACCAATGCAGAAGTGTTGGTATACTACAAATTTTTCCTCTCCATCCATGAGTGTTGGTAACTACTCTGGGATCCTCCATTCTTCTCCGAATGCATCGCACATTTTCTTGTACCACTTTTCCAAGCGCGCCTTGTGAGCGGCCATCATGGTTTCACAAGTGTACTTTCGCAAACCTTTTTGTGGGTGAGGATCCTCTTCTAGATACTCCCAAACAAACTTTTCTGGCCCATCGGGAACTCCAATCTCTAAAAATACAATGGTGAGGAGGATGTTACCAAAGAATATATTTTCTCCCTCCTACACGCTACTTATGATCTCATCCAGTGATGAAAGAAGACAAGTTATAGATTGTTCCTTTTGATATCTTCGGCATACATTTAGCCATGCCTTGTTCACTTGTGTCCATCATTCCTGATCATTGAGCTTGGTCACCAAGTGCATGGCCATCCTCATAATAGGGTCTGGAATCTTGGTGATGTCAAAGTATCACGACCCCTTCTTGTAGTCATACATGGCTATAGTCTCCTTGATAGCCTCCTTGTCACTTAGATCATCATCTATGTTATCTCCTTCACAATTGAGGCTGTGAACTTGGATATCAGTTGTGGTGTGATGCACATCTTCTAGCCCCTGCAAAATAAAAGTGATCCTCATGCACACATGTGACATCAACCATTGATAAAGGTGACTCAGGCTTTCCAAAGTAAGGAAACTCATATAGTTAATAATCTAGCCTTCTCTAATTTGACCTTCACCTCATCGTTATAAATGGGCATCCCATCGTGCATCCTCTTGTTAGTTGGATGGACCAACTCTAGCACCATTTCCTTCTCGGTTGTGCTCATGTGATGGTTATAATCACTCATGACCATCTTTTGCAAGTGTGACTCCCACTCTTTTCCTAGTAATACCCCATCTGGGTACTTGCATTTCACATACCATTCTTCATTGGTGCTTTGATGACAGAAGTGGTTTTCTTTCCCTTGCCCTTGCCCTTTGTTTTCTTTGGTGAAATGGTTGGTTTCTTTGGTGCCATATTTTCTAGTCAAGCTAAACTTAAAAACTCCTTCCTCTTTCTTTGCTCTACTACTCTACTCAATCCCAAAGCTCACTCTTGTGAAGAAATCCTTTTTCCTTTGTGCCCTAGTTGCCAAAACCCTAACTAGGAAATCCTTCCATAAGATGGAACTTCTCAACCAACTTTCCCCATGCCATGTACTCCTTCCACTTTGGTTTTGTAGATCTATTCTAGTTCACACTTCAAATTTCTTAGATTCTTCTTCTTGCACAAATTTCTCTCTGGATGCCCTAGTTCACAAGAGCTTCTTTCACTTCATAATCACAAGGTAAAAAATGACTTGCCCGACCTTGTATTTATAGTTTTTCCTTCTTTCCAACATTAAATGTTATACCACCTACCAATGTACTTAACATTAAATGTAGATTTTTCCACTAAAGCTGACTTTAAGCACCTTTACCCACATGCCTAATCTGCATGAAAAACTTGACAACCTTAGGTGCACAAAAATCCAAAGCGATTTGAAGACTCTTACATGCATGTGCGTCAACAACATTGAAGGCACTTCTTCTATCCTTTACCCAATTTTCCCTCACCTACCTCATGTTGTTCTACACTCTTCATCCTTTGTATGTGGTCTTTTAAAGCCTTATCTTGACACCAACCATTCTCATCCATCTCCATTTCTCTACACACTTTCTCAACCTTCACACCTTTTTATCCTTCTTTGAGCTTCCACTGCATGGGCCACTACCATATCAAACTTGTATTGCAGGTCTATATTTACTTTGCATTACTCCACCCCACACTAAAATAGATGTGTGGTCCTTTACACATACACAACCTTGGAAAAATAATGTGGTTAACAGTGCATAAGGTGCAAAATGAAAAAAAAGAAAGGAACAAGCAACAAGAAAGGGAAACACAAGAAAATAAAAGCATAAAGGAAATTCTAGACTAATTGGAAATATTTCCTTATTACAAACACCAAGAAGACTTATTTATAGTAGGGCTTCATCCTACTCCCATTGAAATGACCTAGTAATCTCATCCCATCCAAGTGCTTGTAACTGAGCAAGTGCTGAATCAAGAATGTATGAGATGATGTAAGGTCCCAACCAATGGACTTTCAACTTCCTAGGATGGTGCAAATACTTGGAATCATACAACAACACCATCTACCCAACCTCAAACTTCTTGTTCTTGATATGATGATCATGTCATGCCTTTTGTCTTTTTTTTCTATCTTTTGACTCCATCTAAGCAAGTGATCACTTTTCTCTAACTGCATCAACTTATCAATCCTTTCTTCTAGTGCACTTTCTCATTAAGCTAACCCTCCCATGTGTTATATACACGATGGTAACATGAATTCAACTGGAAAAATAGCCTCATGCCAAACACCAATTGAAATGGTGTGGCCTTGTTCAACCTCTTGTAGGTTGTCATGTATGCCCATAGAATGGTTGATACTTTGTCATCCCAATCTTGTCTTCAACATCACAGATCTTAGTCAACGTGTGACTTAGTATCTTGTTAAATGCCTCAGTAGTTCCATTTTCTTGAGGGTGATAAGGGGTAGTCTTGTGATGGGCCACCATAAATTCTACTAATAGAATCTTGACCATTTCATTGAGAAAGTGTGTACCTCTATCACTTGTTAAACTTAAAGGAAACCATACTGTTGATTATGTTCTCCCATAAAAATATAGCAATTTTCATTGTGGTGCAATCCTTTGTAGGTGCTTTACCTCTGTCCCATCGTGTTAAGTAATCAGTGCAAGTGATGATATACCATGAACCAGTCCTTTGGCGAATGGAGAAATTGGCCCTACAAAGTTGATTTCCCATTTTTCAAATGGTTCAGCATTGGCTATTGGTCGTAAGGAATTTCATCTCTCTTTCTAGGTTTTCAAGGCATTGCAATGGTCACAGGCCTTGCAAAACTCAATACAATCCTTGTAGATGGTTTCCCACCAAAGCCCCTACTAATAAAATCTTCCATGCGGTAGCATTTCCTACATAGTGTCCTCCTGCAATCCCACCATGTGCTTCCTCCATAATTCCACATGCTCATGTTCAATACGCATCGGCGACATAGAACCTCATCATGACCTAACTTATATAAGTCTCCACTAATCAACATGTAGGGTGTGGCATGTATTGCTAACTACTTTTCTCTCAGAGCCTTCATCCCTTCGGTGGCACCACACCTATTTTTAAGAACACTGTGATATCTTCCAAGTTTGAGGGGTGTTGTGCAACCTAAATAGTTGTGCATTGGCATGGTATCCTCAATGCTTTGTGTGTCCTCCCTGAGTTAATCCTTGATAAGTGGTTAGGTCCTGAATTGCTCTTTCCTAGTTTTATGACCACTGTGAACTCAAATTCTTGAAATAATAGGACCCAATGACATATGCCCTTTGCAGAATGGGCTTGTTGACTAAGTATTTCAATGCCATGTGGTCCATGTAGAATATAAATGGTGTTGCCAAAATAGATACTACCTAAACTTATGTAGTGCGTAGATCATAGACAATGCTTCATGCTCAGTAGTTGTGTAATTTTGTTTCTGTTGGTGTCAACTTTCTACTTGTAAAACACAAGGGATGATCAACAATTCCCTCACTAGGTTGTGCTAGTACTTGCTCCCATAGTTGTCCTGAGGCATCAACATGCACATGGAAAGGCTTATCCCAAGAAGGAAAACATATATGGGCATCGTGACAAGCCTATCCTTCAAAGTGTCAAATGCCTTCTGTTGCGCCTCTCCCAATGAAAGGCACTCTTGTGTTTTAACAATTCCTCCAAAGGCATGGTGATCTTGGCATACCCCTTGATGAATTTCTGTAATACCCTGTATGCCCAAGGAATCCATGCACTTTACACTTTGACTAGTAGGCTCCCTAATCCCACAATAACTACAACTTTGGTGGGATCTACTAGTAAGCCTTCTTTGCATATAATGTGTCCTAATAGGGTTCCAAATGGAGTAGCAAAGACACATTTCTTAATGTTGAGGGATATCCTCAATTTTGACATCTCTCAAACATCAGCCTAAATTGTCACAATGGTCTTTCACCAATCCATACATAGTCCAGTCATCCAGGTAAACTTGAAGAAATTTATGGATGAAGTCTTAAAATGCTTGTACCATGATGCGTGAGAACACAGCAGGCACATTCTTCAATCCAAAAGGCATAACCATGTAGGAAAAACTTCCCCATTAGTGGAAAAAGTTGTCTTTCTCTGGTCTTCCTTTGCAATCTGACTTGGTGATACCTTGAGAACCCATCGTGAAAGAGTAGACTTCACACCGGCTACTCCCTCCAAAATTTCTTTAGTAAAGGGGTTGGAAAAGGATCGATGACACATACTACATTTAGATCCCTGTAGTCAACATAGATTCTTATCCTACCATCCTTCTTGATATTGATGACCATTGGGCTTATCCATTCTGATTCTTCCACTACCTCAATGATACCAGATTTTATCATCTTGTCTATTTCTTCCTTGACCCGTATACGTGTAAATTTGGATTCATCGATAAGGCCTCTTCGAATCAGGTGCGCACCTTCCTTCAACTTGATCTTCATCTCCCCAAGGAATGGTGAAATGCCTTTGAGTTCATGGTACCCATGAGGAACAAATCTTGGAACTCATGCAATAGATCAATGACCTTTGAAACTTCTTTTTCTGACCAATAGTCCCGATGATAGCTTCCTTAGGTTTTTCATGTCCCAATGTTAACCTTATTTGTTTTCAAGGGCTCATGGTAGGTGTGTGCTCACTCATCAGCACTATCTATGACTTCATGCATACCTTTGAATGGTTAACATCCAAAGTTTCCATTTCTTCTCCATCTACTACATAGACCATTTTCCTTTTTCTTTTTCCATGCACACGTGCTCAAGTTGTACTTCCTCTGATTCTTCTTCATTGAGGCATGTCTCCAAATAAGGCTCACCTAATAACTCTAAGTAGCCTATCCTCTACCATAGCACTATCTCCCATCATAAGGCACTTGATTACTACAATGCCTTATCACTGATGGCTTTGTACTCCTATACTTGAAAGCTTGAATGAGATCATCCGCCAACTCCTGACCAATTACCTTGTTTGATGACGCATCTCGAATGAATATACCATGCATGTGCACAACCTTGTAAGGTGGAATACAACTTATGCACCCATAATGAAGGTGGTAAACTTTTTGCTTCCCATCTAGGCCTTCTCACATGCTTGGATATGAAATGAGGTGGTCTCTTTACCATGGTAGTCTTGTATGACCGTGGGCACGTTGCTCTGGAGAACCTTACAGAAAATGTGATTCTTACCTGCATGCCACTCTAGGAGGTTCTCTGATGTGTAGCCCACCAGTGCACTGTTGTAGTTTTGAGTAGGTTATAATTGAGCATTCCCCTTCTCTCATCCTCATTTTCCATTGAGCCTCCATTTCTATAAGAAAATTTTAGGGTATGCTCCTCCTCAGAGTAACTTGGAAACTTCTTTCCTCTAGGTGCTTGATGAGTGTGCCTTTTTCACCCTTGTTACAGATCCTCTCAACTATCACCCAATCAACTCATAGGTCCCATGCCCAATTTTTGCATGCCACACTAGTGGTATCACTCAAGGATTGAGCATCTTCAAACTTGGATAACTCCCTCTGTGGGATGAATTATCTTAGGATCTTGATGGAGCACACATAGATTCTATCAAGGACTTCTTCTCCTAAGGGCTTAGTATAGGGTTGACTTCCATATGTTAAAGGGATGATCACCCTTTCTTCCTTGTTCTCAAAGCTGATATACCCTTTGTTAAACCATAGGTCAACATTGTTCTTGTAACACCATGGGCACCCAAGTAATGCTTTGGAAAAGTTTCTACCTTGGCAAGTGCCAAGACTTCAAAGTCTCTCAGTGAACTTGGCCCCTTGAATGGTGATAATTACATCCTTCAAGGACTCAATGGGCATTTCCTTAGTCTTTTTCCATATACAACACATTGAAGATGGTTGTAATGTGGGCCTTCCCATTTGATGTCAGGCATCTAAGGTAAGAACATTGACCTCTCTCTCTGTGTTGATGAGGATATTACTCAGAAGCCATCCATCAACAACCACATTCAAAGTAATCTCCTTATCATAGTCAAGGTTGTGAGGAGGAAGGTTTGCATGTAAAACCTTCCTTTCACACTCTACTCTAACACGTGGTACCTTCTCTCTCAGCCATTCTCCTACAAGGAATAATATTCTCTTCCTTAACATCCTACATACTTCCTTGACCTCATCAAGTCATCCTTTGGAGCCTCGACATTCTTCCTTTGCTCCAACTACTTTGATTTCTCCTTTAGACATTGGATCTCCCCTTGTAAACTTTGAATCACATCCATAGTCTCTTGATACACCTCTTTGATGAGTAGGGTCAGATACTTTCCATGTACCACTTCCTCTCTTGAAACTAGTGTCCTTTGTCTTGGCATCTCCCTGGCATGTGTGGCCTCTCTGCATCGTCATCACAGTATAGGTTCTATCCTTGACTCATGTGCCACTCTTGGCATCCATTGTGAATTGGCCTTCTTGATGCTCACCATCCAGTGCCTTTGTCTTTTCGGTGTTGCTGGTTCATATGCTCATAAAGCTCTGGACACTCTTCATACTTATGTTTCTTTCCACACCATGAGCATTGTAATAGATCAGGACACTCATGTTTGTAATGCTCTGTAGATCCATAGTTATAATAGGTTCTCATGGGACTCACTTCATCCTCCACCAGGTTATTGTGACCACAAAATCCTCCCAAAAACCTCTTCCACATGCTCCTCCATCTGCATGTGCCCTTCATAATGATGATCATCATCCTTGGAACTACTTGCAAGGCTAGTTTGGCACACACCAAGATCAATAGCATCATGGATCTGATCAATCAATCTGTAATCCTTGGTATCATGGGTTGTAGAGGTATAGATCTTACAATAGCAAGAAACATTCTTGCAGATTGTGCATGTTGTAGTAGAGGAACCTACTTGCATCATGATCCCCATGGAAAATCTCATAGTCTACCACCATAGTGTGTACCAATTTCGAGGAAACTATCCTTTGCATGCCCTTCCACTTCACATTTTATACACAAAATCCCACTATGAACCTCATGTGTTGAGTTTGTAGATAACTTCTCAACTACTTGGCCATTGTAGTAATTTGAGCCTCTAGAAAAGGACTAACACTAGTATCAATGCTCCCAAACTAGCACATGTAGGGAAGCTTCAATGCCTCATGGGTATGTGAAAGTCTTGTGTGATAGAGCCCTTCTAAATGGTGTTATCAATCCTCAAAAAACCATTGAGCATGTTGAGAAGGATGAATGTCATAGGATAGTTTAGACAAGAGAGTCTTGAAACATGCATGTCATACTCCCACACACTCTCTGCCATTCCTGTTGGATCTCCTTTAGAGTGTTGATGCTCTTCTTCTCAAACTCAGGGATATGGAAACTCTTTAGGAAGGGTGTTCTTAATGTGGTGTAGTCTACCACCATCGATGGGGTCATACTTCTATACCTATACAACTATATGTGTGTCCCTTGCAAACATTGTTAAAACTGACTTGCCTTCCACTCGGGGTAGTGATCCCTTTTGCGTGCCATAGTAATTCACACTTGTGCACATGCTCTGTAACATCTTGATACCCCTATAGTCTGGTAAGTGCAAAGACATCTCAAAAAAAATACTTGGGGAGGTGGTTGGGGTCCTTGTCCTCCGATCTAGAGCCTTGGTTCCCTCTCGGTGTTTCCTCCTCCACTAGATCCACTGGATCCACCAGGTCCTGTTCCTCTGACCCACTAGATCCACCTCCTATAGTCGTGAAAAAGGCCTGAAGTGGTCATGCCTAGTGTTCCCAATGTCCCACTAAACTACATACCGATGGTTTGTGATATTGTCCCACTACCAGTTGTATGTCCCGTGCCACTCCCAGATGTGATACCCAAACCTTGTGTACTTACTTGCACCTTGTCAAAAATTCCTCCAAATATAGGAATGGATTGTGCATAGCCATGGATGTTCCAAATGAGAAATTATATCTCTGGGGCATAGATGGTTACTCCCATTGATACCAACTTGGGTTAACAATACTTCTCCTTGATCTGGAAAACCAAGTGCTAGGGGTTGGTCTGTCAGGTGGGTTCAGATGCATGTGATGGATCTTCTTTCTCCATGTGACAAACTCTCATCAAAAGTTGAAGGGGCTTCTCTCGCACTTGCCAAGATGGGGTAGCACAGACTGCTCAGGTTCCATGTCCTCTGTGTGAACCTCAACTCCTTCTGTAACATCTACCTCCATAGATCCATCACACTTGCAACCTCACATTGTCTAGTCATCTCCCTTTCATGAGCTTCACTATATACTTGAGTTGTCTCTCCTCCCTTTCCTTTTTAGCCACAATGTCCACCATCTTCCTCCACCCTAGCTTCCTCTCCCAGTGCTCAGAGAATTTAGCCGGCCATGGGAAATGCCTCTAAACTCAAGGTAATGACCAAGATCTTCATAGCCAAAGGAATAACACAAAAATGATCCTCTAGGCTCCCTCAGAAACTCAAACTCAGCATAACTTTAGGAAAGAATACGTAGAAATGGTGTATTCAAGAGTATAACTGGTCAACACTCTCTTCCACCAGTGATCAACAACACGCGTCCAAGTCAGATCTACATCCTGTGCCTTTGATAGTCATCTTGGTCCATACATGTGTGATCTATAGTACCATCTGATCTAGATGCATATTGAAATCCATTCATATAGTTCTATTGGAAAACAATAGAAGAATGTCTCATATAACTCATGGTATAGGTTCTCTTCTACCCATCTACATGCATCGAACTCAGGTCTAGTGTTGAATCTTTGAGAAAACTCATCCTCGTGCTCTTGAACCATGTTTCAACACTTTTAAGGTAGATGCTCTCTGTCATCATGCATCACGGGAAAAGATGCATGTCATTTCTCACAACAACTTTGAAAAGAGGTCCCAAAAATGGAACCAAGATGTAGTCATATTTTATACCCTTAGACCAATAGTCTAATCCCATGTGCATGGCCTATCACCCAGTGGGCAGTTGGGTGCTCACCCGAGAGGCATGCACGTGCGGTGCCAGAGTCTCTCCTTTATGTGAGTCTTGTGAGAATGCATCATCTTATAACATATATTCAAATGGAAATGAATAGAAAAGAACCATGCATACAACATTCTAAGAACCTAGAATGAGTTGTCATCTCATTGCATCTAGAAAAGAAAAAACAAAAACATATATGGAAATGGTTCATACATAAAGGAAATGCATAAGTATTATACTCCTGAACACATATATGATTTATAATAGAGCCTTATATTCATATTAACAGGTTTAATAACCACATTACATCCCTTGAGGTCATAACAGACCCTCATATAACCATGTAGAGCTAAGTCATGCATCAGAACTACACTATGTTCATCACATTACAAAAATGAATACGAGACCCATCCCTCTAAATGTGCCATGATTCTATATTCTCCTAATCCCTAACCCTTAGAACCCTCCATTATATTTCTGTAGAGCTTCACCTCTCTTCAACTCTCTTTCCATCTCTCTCACTCTCTCCCTCTTCTTTTCTTCTATCGAGACACTTGTATTTATAACCTTAGCAACCACTGCCATGCCTTTCTAAAGTTATAGATCGGTTGCCAAGTGTTGGTCCTCCATGGGAGCATGCCTTCTCAGATCTGATCTCTCCACTCTTTTTTGTACGGAACCTTCCATCAATGATGAATATTCTTACGGAACCTTCCATCATGATATGGCTAAGTCCAAAATATTCCCTTTTTGATCAAATCATCCTTCTAGGTGATAGAATCACACCAAAGAGGTCTATGGACAACGCTCCATACAAGATAGTTATTTGACCCTAAAATATTGGCTAAGTACCAAGAGCCACACATGCGCAAGACTAGTGAGAAGAAGGATGCTAAGGGGAAAGTGTGTAGGACAAAGGGGTTTAAGAATGGTTTTAGTAAAACCAGGGCACGCAGAGACAGAACATGGGTTTAAAGGACTTAGCCATATTTTGCATTCTAGAGGCACTTGAGGAAAAGTGTGAGGACTCGACTAGGCATGATAAGTGGATAAGGTGCCAACCTGGAGCCTTAGAGGCCAAGAAAATGATATTCCACGCAGGGAATATTCCTAGAGACATCATTATAGAGAGTGGAAGGTTTATAAAGGGATAAAAATTTACCTATGAAGGACCACATCGACACTTAGCACACGATCTATTCTTAGAGAAGCCATGGCGGTGGGTGTTGATATTCTTATAAACACCTAAAACATGTCACATTTCATTGTTCACCTCCGAATGACCTAATAACCACATTCTACACAGGTGATTTATTTAACCCTAATTTAATCACCCGCAACCCCTTTCTCTTATCATATTAACCCCCACCTACACACATAATGATTTAATTAAATTCAACTAATTAAATTATCCCATTTACCCACTCACCTAGCCACCTCACCCGCCAGCTGCCCAACCCCTCACCATTCCACTACCCCACTTGCCCTTCCACATCACCATTTCACTCACTCACCTTTCCCATACCTTGCACATAACTCTTCTAGAAGCCCTAATAGCAGTCATCCCACTCACAAGACCCATTCTTGTCTTATTCCTCATTCTAGGGTGGATGGGGCATGTGCTTTGCCACCCAAGTCAAGTGGGGAAGACATATTCCCCACTTTCAAAAAAATAATCCTACCCAACATAACCGATGTCACCACAATCTGACCGATGTTGGTCAAGTAGGACCGACATCGGTCACTTGTAAAAGCACCTTCCCAGCTCATTTTCATGGGTTGGAACATAGTTGGAAGATCTCATTTTGTTGGAACACGGTTGGGAGTTTGTTGGAACACTATTGAAGGCGGAGGTTTCTAGTTCTAGAGATCAAGCGAGACATTTGCAAGCACCAAGAGTCATCTAAGAAAGGTCTTACCCAACCAAAGAAGAGAAGAGTGTAGATAGCTCAAGCAAGAGCTTTCTATCTGCTGGTCACTCTTCACAGAGGTTCTCTAACCACCTCTCAACCACTGCAGCATTCGAATCCTTCTAGACTCCACGTAAGTTGGTTTCTCCTCTGTCACTTATAGTTGTATTCTCTATTTTCTCTCACCCATTCATTGTTCCTACTTATATCTATCCCTTAGCTTTCTCTCTATCAACCACCCACTCACACCCCACCTAAACTTCACAAAACCTATCCAGGAACCATCTCCCTCACTGAAACCTCTCATAAACACCCTCCAAACTCTTTGTGTAAATCACGAGAGAGGACCCAAAACCTGGGCCTATAGCGTCTTCCAATTCCCCATAGTCACCAAACCGGTTATCCTAACCATGGTCAGTCCACCTTATATAGACATTAGTCTCCTTAACCAACATCAGTGCACCGGCTGTCAACCCAACTCAACAAGCGACCTTAAGCCTACCCAAAACCTCACCCAAACCTTACCACATCACCCATCTTGGACTGTCACCTCACCCATACCTCATAGAGACCCTCTCCACTCTTAGCACCAACCTTGAGAGAACCCAAAACACATTTTCCGACTTCCCAATCACTTCCACGAATAAGCATTCGCATCGGTCACCTTAGACCGACATCGTTCATACCTAAACTGACCACGGTCACCCAGGCTGGTGTCGGTCTCTATACTTAGTAGTACCACCCAAAAACTAACTCAAAGTTGAACGAACCAACCTAATACCTAAACCCATCCTCTACTAGACCTGCAGAAACCTATACCCACTTACCCAACCTCCGGATCTGATCTAGCCTGTCCTGTTAGATTATATTTGCTTATTGTACTTATATGAGATGCCTAAATCATATCAACTATAGTAGAATGTTATTTTCCTATATTATTTGATGCATTTATTTGTTTTAAAACAATGGATTGATAGCCTTCTAGGAAGTACCAAACTTTCCAGATCTATCATACACTAGGAATTCCACTTTGTCATATACTATTTAACTCTCTTTTGTTGTCTTGCTTTGTATTTTATGTGGGTGGTCCTTCCTAACCAAAAAGGAGTTCTCACGATCAATCAAGATCGAAATTAAGATACGTGTGCATTATACCTTCTACCCATCACCCAATATGGAGTATTCCTCCTAGGCCCATTTACCCTTAACTATTTCAATCTTGAATTGTATGCAAAATGGATAGAAACATTTTTGCATGACGGTGGGACCCATCCGGGGTTCCTTGCATTTTGTTCATTCTTAGAGAAAAAGTGGTGTGTTTGTTTCCCTTCTAAACATATTCACATTAATATTCTTCCCTAGTAATGCTCTTTTCTTCTAATTTTCTAAATGAAATCTATCATTTGATGCTTAAAACAAAGTAATTCTTCCTTCTTATATTTTCATAGTAGTGAAAGAGCATGTTCTTAAATTATTCATCATTTGCTTCATCAAATATAATTTGTCGATTTGGGCTTAAAATTTTTACATTTCATCCTTGTATGTTGTATTTTAGCTCACATTAAAAATGAGGGCAACCTATATCTGTAATTCATGCCCATTGAACCATAGAAAGCTCTCTCTCTCTCTCTCTCTCTCTCTCTCTCTCTCTCTCTCTCTCTCTCTCTCTCTCTCTCTCTCTCTCTCTCTCTCTCTCTCTCTCTCTCTCTCTCTCTCTCTCTCTCTCTCTCTCTCTCTCTCTCTCTCTCTCTCTCTCTCTCTCTCTCTCTCTCTCTCTCTCTCTCTCTCTCTCTCTCTCTCTCTCTCTCTCTCTCTCTCTCTCTCTCTCTCTCTCTCTCTCTCTCTCTCTCTCTCTCTCTCTCTCTCTCTCTCTCTCTCTCTCTCTCTCTCTCTCTCTCTCTCTCTCTCTCTCTCTCTCTCTCTCTCTCTCTCTCTCTCTCTCTCTCTCTCTCTCTCTCTCTCTCTCTCTCTCTCTCTCTCTCTCTCTCTCTCTCTCTCTCTCTCTCTCTCTCTCTCTCTCTCTCTCTCTCTCTCTCTCTCTCTCTCTCTCTCTCTCTCTCTCCACCAAACCGCACAAATTGGAATTTACACATCTTCTTAAACAACATCCCACCTAGAAGAAGTTTTCAATGATCACATGATTAGATGATTGACAGTGGGCACCCAGCTGGTTATCTTTGTCTAGTACCCCATCAAAGAATGGCACACCCCCGCCAAAACATAACCTGAAACCTTACCTTTTGAATTTCCTTCTTCGTAGGAATCCTTCCCAACAAAAAAATCTATTTAAAATTCACAAGTCGGGTCTTTAAATAGTGTAAGATAAACACACTAAATTCACTTGTAGGATTATATGGTTTTCTTATCTTTGTGTTTGACTTGCGTTTTGAGGTGTGAGGTCGATTCTCCATTTTTATTTCCTTTCACACTCCATAATCATATTTGGTGTATTCTAGTTGTTTCGAGTGTGTCGGGACTCGGTTTACCATATTTAGACTTCGGGTTGGTGTCTCATTCAACTTTAATTTAGAAAAAGAAAATTTTCTTCATTTTATAGATTTCACTGAAGAATCGGAATTAGTTTATATATGACCGTCATCGGTTTAGTTAACTATTGTCAGTTTCTTGTGATTTTGGTATGTTTACCCAAAGGGAAATCATCTCATCTTCTTATCTATTTGAAATATATAGATATCACCATACCCTCTGCATTACGATATTATTGACTAATTATAGCTTCTATAGTTGACTTTCATCGCCGTCTCACTTTCTCAAAACCGTTGATTTCCCAAAGTAACAAGACATCGCCATCGTGACCATCATCGATCATCTGGTAATTAGAATTGGTTAGCCTAACCAATGTTGGTCCTTCTGCATTTTGATTTTTAATCATACACCTTCCATTTAACATCTCATAATCAATTCTTTTCCATCACTATTGTTTTTCGTGTCATTTACGTAATTGTAACATTCCCATTTTAAGACTTTAGAAACAAGGGGAAAAAAATTATTTATACATAATGTTCTTTGTTCTAAATAATCATAATTTAGAACACACATTCCATGCCAATCAATCTCATAACAGATAACCATATGCAGTTGTAAATGACTCGGTGAACTACCGATCTCTCATTTCATGACTCGTTTTCTAACCGATCTCTCATGTTAACTTAAGGTATTGAATACTAAGTGTATACTAAGTATACTTGGTTCTCTTACCCTATTCTGGGTATTGAGTGTTTTGTATAAGAAACCTATCTAAATATTTGTTACCAATATTCATCTGAAATCCCATTTCTTAAACTAGGTGACATAGGACAATGCAACCAGTAGCTTGCAATACTTTGGCCAAAGATTTCCAACATATTATTCATGTTACTATTCCTAGACGGCATACTCATCTAACGAGAATATGTCCTTCACCCCACTCATCTGTTATCTAGAATGGTCTTCACTAACTCCTGTCAGTTCACTTGTTCAAGGTTTGACCTAACCCAGGTTAGTGATATAATTTGGTATAGGGAACCACTCGCAATGACCTAAGGTATATAGACATACTCAATCGACCTAAGTCAATTGGATGTGCCTAGTTACCCTAAGTCATTGTGAGTCACTTCCTATGTAAAATCATATCCCTAATCTGACCTAGAGAGAAACTAAGTTCAAGTCCATATTTGAGTAGATCTAGATGAACCAATGCTGAGGGGTGTTGCAACATGTCAACTGCAACACTATATCCCCGTGAAGACCCTAGTCTTCACAAAGGTACAATCCTATAGTTGGCATGTGCCAACATCTGATAGAACTACCCATCTTGATGTACACACCTCAAGAAGAGGTCATTTACACTCATTTATTTCTTAATTAAGATTCAAATTATAAAGAACCCCACTGAACCCTACTTCCAACAACCCTTAAGTTTGTCATCCTTATTTGAGTTTTTAATGTAATACGGAACTTCATAAACTTATGATTACTTTTATGTTCATTAAATTTTTCTTAACATGTAGTTAATTGAAAATAGAAACAACATCCATCATAAGATTTACTTAATATAACTCAACCATTCATAGCCTGTTTAGGATCCAAAACAGGTTCCATTAAAGTAGACTTCATAGAGATGAAGTCTAATTGATTAATGATCTCATATACCAAACATTTTTTTTGAAACCTATCAAGGTATTACTCCAGAGGGAGTGAACCTTCCTTTTTCTAGTTAAGTGATAGGGTTCGTTATAACCTTTTCCATTACACGAGTCATGGTAGTTAAGTTATACTTCTATTATCATATTTTCAATAAACCATGCATGATTAGATAAAATAACATCGATGCATGCCAACTTAATAAGTTGCATTCAAATAAGGGATATTGTAACTAATTCCCATACATCCAACCTATTTAGTTACAATAGAAATAAGGATCCATTCAGATAAGAATGATAACAATGTAAATAAGATTACAAATTTCCTTCATATAATTCACCAGGAAAATGACATATCAAGTATGAGTAACTCTCAATATTCTTCAATTCATCATGGTAAAATACATATTTTATAGGACCATACATTTCAGACATATTCCATGTCAAACAACATCAAGATCATTAAAGAATACAACTTTTCTTCTTTCAATACATTTCAATAATGAATCAGATTTCTCTATAAAAGATCTAGACTTTAAGCAACCAATACATCATATAAGTTATTGCCTTCCTTTATCACTTACGAATTCCATCTGCAAAAATTCATGGGTTAGTTCATTGAATTGAGCATGATAAGCACTAAGCATTAAAACGATGTGCTTTCAACTAACTGTTTCATAAAACCAACTCTACTTTTATGAAACAGTAAGGCCAAGAAAATAAATAAATCATAAGTAATAACAACCATAAAATAAGAACAATTGATCAATCTGAAATAATCATTAAGAAAATATCATGATATAATTAGCACTCTACAACATTATATCAGATAAGTAATGTTTCAACCAAATTACTTATCTCCTTCCAATAAAGGCACGTACTAATTATTTCTTATATAATTCAATCTGAATTAGAAATATAGAAACTAACTCCATTATTTTTCCAAAATAGAGTTACTCTAAGAAACAAGTACTATCAAACTCAATATTACTAAATTTCATAAAAAGGCATCTACAACCAAGCTAATTCCAGCTTCATGAAAGGCTTTAGGATGAATCATCTACAACATAAAATAAGAAATTCCTATTTCAGATGCTACATCCTAATTTAAAGTCCAAGATATAGCCTAAGTTCTCCAGTTAGGCCACACATTAGAATTAGGAAAGTATTCACTCAATAAATAGCATTTCACATAAATCAACTATTACAAATATTGATTCCTTTAATACAAGTCAAGTGAATAAGTAAGAAGTATCAACGACTACTCAAATGCATTCATGAAAGTAATGCAACTAAACCTGTTAAATTTATAACAAGATTTATACAGAAGAGGGAAGGACGAACTGAGAGAAAACAAGTTAGAACTTCCCTCCCAATTTGGTTAAGCCGAATATCAATTCACAACTCAGAAAGGAGAATGCAACACATAATCTCAATAGTTTCGAAAGAGACAATGATGAAAACTTTACCTCAGAGAATAGAAGAGCAAGGAGTCAATCAATCATGTTTAGATGAGGATTCCAACATTCTATCTCAAGTAAAGAAGGTCATAAAAGGACTTGTACAGACCCAATCACAACATCCTTTAACTCTTTAAAAAAATAGAAATCATGCACTAGAGGATACTAAACCGAGTATACGACTGAAGTATTCAAATCAGTTCTCAAAATAAGGCTCCCCATCATTACACAATTATAGTATCAGTAGAACATTATCCATATCAAGAAGGAGATGAAATAACAAGAATTGTTAAACATCTATAGGAAAAATAACAGCCTTCAACAGTCATTCCAAATCATTAAAGTATCAGTCAAGAAGCCATAGACTACTCATTCCTTCCGGATGATAGTGCAACAATTAGTAAGAAAGACTCACTCTCACATCCTCATAGAGGTGAGAGAAAACATATTTTGAATGGACAGAGAAAGATCCATCCTAATTCAATTTCAAAGAAGATGCAACACAAAGAATGACATGACTTAGCTATAGGTGCACAATTCAACTACAGAGATGATTAGAATTCCTTCCATTATATTTCTATGGATAGGCTCAACTGTACGCATCTACTAAGTTGACAAGACATTCTAATCCTTCAACATACTCAGAGATCATAGAACTGAAGTATCTAGAAAACCCTTCATACTGAACCGATTGGTTAGTTCCAGATCACGAAACATCAACCAAAAATCCGCATATACATTCATTAAATCTTCTCGTAACTACAACCGTAAGATTTTAACAAGTTTACTCTAATAAGTTACTTAAGCGGTTTACCCAGATCAAGAATGATAAGTTTAATCGATCAACATCTAACTCAAAAGTGAAGAAGATAGTAAGATCGACATCTAGCAAGCTCAACCAGAGCTACATGAATAAATTCAAATATCAACTCAGACAAAACCAACTCTCGAAATATCCTTAAACAAAATAGGACTTCATCTATCCAACCTTTAGTTCAGTCTTCCACATATTTAAAGAAAAACCTAATATATATAAAGTTCAGAAAAGGAAGAACTCGATTCATTGTTATATTCAAACAAGACGAATTCAAATCTTAGTATCCAAGTAACCATTACCACATAGTTTCCATAAAAGGAACAAGGTTTGAGAAACTAAGTTTTAACTGAAAGGGTGAGAGAACAATTAAATCATTCATTCTTGTTTCCACACGAGTTTGAATCCACAAATATAAAAATCCAAACACCCATTATCAACTCAGCTTTCATCAAAGTACAGAGTTCGAAGAAGTGAAAGTTTCTTCAGTAAAGAAGAAGTTACTTACTCATTATGGTTTCCATACAAGTTTGAATTCACACAGCATTGAACCAAGCATCCATATATATATACAGTTCCAATAGAAGTAACAATACTTCAACCAATCAAAGATGTGACAGAGAAGGACACTTTTCTTACCTTCTAACAACCATAATAGACAAACCCAGTTCCAAGGCTTAAAGAAACAACATATTTCCATAAACCCTTTTTAGCAGACAAGCAAGGATTCAAATATGTTCGACATTATTCAAACTCAACCAAATATCAAGGTATGATTCCCTATTAACTTAAATAGGAAACGACCCATATTCCATATTGTCTAACAAGACTCATTATCAAAAAAATACAGAGATGTTTCAAGCAAGAAATCAAGGCATTCTTTATAAAGTAAAAACCCATTGATCACAAGAGCAAATTTGTTTTAATGAAGATGATTAGAGAAAATCAAAACAACTTAATGGGTAGAGCCTATCATGCTTGATAGTGCTTCTAGTTGATTCAAGAAGATTTCCAGCCGAGCCTCCACAATTCCTTCTTCTCCAAATGAAGTCAACAACCCAAAACTTCTTTCTCATATGCCTCTTATACCTCCATTGGATCGAAAATAGTCCAAAGGAGCCAAAAATAGAAACAAATTGAAAAACAGAACTGCTGGTTTGAAGAACCAGATATCCCCATGCAGAGTAAAATTGAAATGAATGAAAGACCAAACAACCTCCAAGAATTCTACTTGCATGGTTTCCTGGCGCAGTTTGCTTGCCAAAACCAATGGTCATTAATGCCATTGAATTCCACTTTCCCACCTAAATCTCCATGCCATTTCCATCTAAAATTGGTGAACTCAAACTTAACTAAAGCATGCATCTCCATCTTTAGTGACAATGCCAACTGGACATTCCATCAAACTTCATGCCTCCACCATAACTGGTAGTACCATGTCCCATAAATTCAAAAATCAAATCTCTTTAATGCCATTGAAACCATCACCACCACCTCCCATTTTCCATGTGACCCCTTAGGTCCCCTTTCACCTTACATTAGTTTAGGTTAGATAAACATTAGTTTAGGATCCAACCTAGGCTAGTTAAAAGTTATTTACCTTAGGTCATTAAACATTTCCTTAGGTAAGTTTTCCATCATAGGATAAGCCATACCCCATAGTAGTTTAGTATTAGGTAATAGGTTAGGGTTGACCTCTCATTACCTTAGGTTATTTCCAAATCCCACACTTGTAAAACATACAACTTAGATTAGGATGCAACAGGATTAGTGTAGACATAGATCTAAGGTAGGTCTAGTTTACCTTAGGTTAGAATCCAGTTAGGATAGATCTTAAAGATCTAGGATTAAGGCTTTACCTTAATAGTCCTGAAGTAAGTCTTTTTCCTTCTTATGCCAACCAGGTCATAAGAAATTGACTAGAAGATCCAATTTCGTATTTCATAAAAAATGTAAAACAAGGACCTCAAAAGAAGGGTCCAAAAAATTGTAAACTTACAAAGGCTTATTCCTCTTAATACCTTCCATTCCAGAATGTTGACTTAACAAACTGAATAGGTAAGAAATTGAAGCATACCTTGGATCAATGGAATTGATCCAAGGTTTTGTTGTTATTAAAAATAAGTATGAAAACGAAATTCTGGTTCACAACTTTTACAAAGCCCAAGGAAGAATAATTTTACTTCCAAGCAACAACAACATAGCAAAATGAATCCATGAGCGAAATAATTTATCCCTTTGCAAGCATGATTCCCAACAATCAAAAGAATACACCTTCTTAGGAAAAATCACATATCAATGCTTGCAGTGTAAGGAGGAGAAAGCTATCAGTTTTCCAAAGATGTTACATAACCTCTCATAATCAATTTTTTTCCATCACTATTATTTTTGTGTCATTTACAAAATACAATCTTACCAGGTCAACACTTATTCACATGGTGTTGACTGCGACCACACTAACACCCTTATATTCCATGTCATTCGTGAGACAACTACCACCTAGTCCATCATTGACATCCATCCTGTCATCTATGTATCGACTCGCAAACTTCTTCCCATTTCTACGGTGACGAGGGGTTGCAAGACTCCTTGATCAAAACCCCGCAGCCCTAAAATATTATCACACCCACTCATCCACGAGACTCCTCAGAAAGCTTAATATATGGCATTCCCATATATATCCCTCCTACTCTCTCCACCACCTCTATGTCAACTAGCACCACCTTTGTGCTACCATCGTCCACTTTACCACTTTGGTGTCTCATCTAGATCCAAAACCGCTATAAATGTAGCTTCTACATCATCTATCACACCCGCAACATCAATTGTCCCTCCGACATCCACTTTAAGTATAGCCCCATCTACACCCTCCACCTCACATATACCTATTGCATTATAACCACCTCGGTGTCGATATCTTACACCCCTTTCAGAACCTCATCCTTTCTATCCCATGGTCCTTTTACCCCAATCACCACTAGAGTTATTATGACTACCCCACTCACACATACTATCCATCAACCCCCAACCTAATCTAACACTTATTCTAGCTATGTTCCACCTACATCTAATCTTCATGTGTGGTTCTCATACTCAGCACCACCATACACTAGCATACTACCCACCTCATACATTCAACATCAACCCCCTTTTTCTTTAGGGGTTCCCATTCATCATAACCTATCAATGACCTCATTAAAATGATGATGGAAAAGATGCAAACCTTAGAAGAATTTGTTTTGGGATCCCATAATTCTTTAATTTATGATGAAATCTGTAATGAGCCTATCAATCCATCTATTCCCATTCGTCCATACCATGCATTGGGAAATGCCTAAATTCAATCTCTTTGATAATAAAGAAGACCCACAACAACACTTGCGGTCGTTCAACATGGGTGCTACCTAATCTCCCCATGATGACCTTTTCTTTATGAACCTTCCCAATGTCCTTGATAGGACTAGTGTTGGATTGGTATAGTGGGCTACCTAGACATTCCATTTATTCCTTTAATCAATTATCCCAAGATTTCTTAAACCATTTCTCAATCAATGTTATCAAGAAAGTCACCATGACCGATCTCTATTCAACCCAATAGTATGAAGACAAATCTATACAGATTTCATTTCCCGTTGGTAGAGTCTTATCAACCAATTGATGTTCTAGCTACCTAAGACTGAATTAATAGATTTTTTTACATGGGTGTGCGCTAGACACATCTCATCTACTCTGAAAATCCAAATGTTTCATACATTCAACGAGGCGTTCACCATGGCACGAAAGCTTGAAATCTGGGCTATAGAGGAAAAAAGGATTTAGTTTCACAAAAAGGGCATTCCTTTCAAACAACACGATTATGTTCCCCTTCTTAAGTCACCTACAAATATCCCCTTGATTCTTTAAAGAAAAAGGTTCTGCCCACGTACGGTGGTCCATCTCACCCATCCAACCTACCAAAACCTCCACCCAACCTCTCTCCTGTACAAACCTTCCTATTTAAACACGAACAATGTAAATACACTTCCATTGGAGAACCCTACCCATTTTCTAGACAAAACTCTTAAAATAAGGGGCTATCACCCTTCCACCTATTAAACCACACATTTGGTTTTGACCTTACCCATCCAATGCCCACATGGTACAAGGAAAATGATTTCTGTGATTACCATCGTATTCAAGGGCATGACACCAATAACTGCATCACCTTCAAAAACATTGTCCAAGAAATGTTAGATAGAGGAGATCTCATTCTAGATAATCCCAATGTGTTGGAAAACCAAAACCTCCACATCTTCTAAAACCATTCCCTAATCACACACTCTCCAACCAACATAGTGATTCCTCTATAAAAAATGACACTACTCGGAATGTTCATGTCGTATTTAATGCCTTACCCATTCCTACACCATACCCCCAGCGGCACCTATTGAAGAGCTTCCCGAATAGCCTCCTTTACCCATGTGCCGAACCTTCATCATCTTCCCCACTACCTAAGGAATGAATCTACCATGTATGATAGATATCATTGACCCACCTTCCCCATACTCGATGAAAAACCTATAACACTTGTCTCCACACATGTTGAATAATCTTTATGGATTTCTCCTTCATATCGATCATACCCCACCTCATCTACCTTATCCTCACCCCAACATAAAGGAGACCCCTTTATGGTTGAAACTGATTCTTTACCATCTCCCAAAATACCAATTGATGTCCTCTTCTCTCTCTTTCCCATAGAATTAGAGGTGGAGTGCTTCCCTATTTCACGAATATCCAATTCATTCACAGGGATCACAACCAAATCAACCCTCATTCCTTTCACTTCCTCATCATCCCATTTGAAAACCTCCTAGCAATACGTTGACCATTCATTACTTGGGAACCTCTCAGATACCCATCTCTACACAAATGTAAATTTATCTACTAACACTCCACCATTTACCCTAGAGTGGTGGAACAACCATATCTACCCTTCCTAAAGAGGTGGCCACAACACCTCCCATGTCACCTTGCCCATACCTATACCCTTGCTCTTACTCACCCCACCACCACATCGTCACCACCTAATCCTCCACCTATCTCCATAAATCTCTTATGTTTTAGGAGTCCAACCAACACTAAGCCTTACCCATCCTCTGAGTCAAGATTGATTTAGTAACCCCCTCTCACCCCCTTGCCAAAACTACTCCCCTACCTACGAAGAAACACCAACCTCTAAGAGCACCGATACTAATCACCCACTACCCTTTTCCCCTTCACCATTTCCATCCATATTAGGTCCTCATCCATCAACCTTGATGATGAATTACCCCCCATAATAGGCCCAAAGGTCCATCATGTACTCCTTGATACAATGCAACCCCCCACCCATCCCCTAAATTTCCCAACTACATACCTCCTACCATGACCTCTCATCCCATGATCTCCCTCACTTGAATCCCCTCTACTTTCTAATCTATTATCACATTGGGTAATCCATCCTCTCCCACATGATGACCTCTTCATCATACCCTTATTCAACACTTCTAATCTCTCTACCTCCCAAGAAAGTAGCTAAACCCAAAATTGGGTTACCCATTGCACCCTTACCTAACAAGGTACATCCTAAAACCCAAACTAAGCCTAAATGCACACAATCTACCCAGACAACACCCCTACCATGACCAATAACACTCATTTCCACATCAACACAAAAATATTTGACCAAAACCACACCCACTTTGCGTTGTGACCCAATGGCAGGATCTTACGCTAATATCTTAGCCAACCTACTGACCACCTCCCACATCACATTACCTCTAATTCAACCTTACGACCCACTCAAACCTAAACCAAAATGGTTTGATGACTCCCATATATGTGCTTACCACCACGCACCAAGAAACAATGTGGAGGATTTTCAGAGCCCTAAAAAAATCCTCCTACAAACCTTCGCACCAAGGATGACCTCTTAGATAAAGACCTCATTCCCCATACAACCATAGCCACCCATTCTCTTCCATTACCTATTTAATATCCTTCACCCTCATCACATCTCATGCCCCTCTTACCCACCATCGATATTTGAAATCAACATGGTTCAAATTTCCACTCGAGCTCAATGAGATAAAGGTAAAGGAAAAGATAAAAACCTTCTTCGCCTCAACCTATACCTCACGCACCCACCTTTGCACCTAAAATCACTATCTAAGGACTTACATTCCCATCTCTAATGGGAGATCTCATCACACCATGCTCAAATAGATCCACCAATCCCCCTCAAAATGTCTTTGTACGACCTCATACAAACCTCTGAATCTCATCGCCAAACTCTCATCGAGGTCCTACAATCTATTGAGGTTCCACCTAATGACCCCACGAGTTACCTCTATATCACCCCTCACCATGTGGCCTCCCTTATCTCTTCACCTCCTACCTCGGCTCCACTGCCTTAATCTCAAGTAGTTACCCTAAGTTTCTTCGATGATAAAATTGTGCCTCACTCATCAGTGGAGGAAAGCCTGACCCCACCTTGTTCATTTCTTCCTATGTTGATAATATACGTGTTTGACGTATTATGATCGATGGGGGAGCTAGCATTAACATCGTCTCCTCTCATGCGTTTAACCAAAATGCACATCCCGACCAATTATATGCATAATAACCTCAGTTATGCTGCGTTCCTTCAATGACACCATGACCACTACCCTCAGGATGGTTGTCCTACACATTCGTGTTGGTCCCCGTAGCATGTCCTAAACTATTCTACATCTTGGAAGGGGAGTTCTAATATAACATGTTACTTGGTTGACCTTGGATTTGCGCCATGGGGTGTGTTCCTTCAACCTTGCATCATTGTCTCAAATTCAAACATGAGGGACACAAATACACCATTTGGCTGACCCTTCCCCATTTAAAACATGCAATATGTTGTACCGACCCAATGATGTCCTCATACCAATTACAACACCCACTCCCACTATCACTTCTCCTTCGACCCCTACCTCACCCATTATCACCATTGCAACAACTTCCAGAGATCCATCCGCTTCTCCTATATCCACTCCCTCCTCGTCCAGCCACCTTTGGAGTCATCCATCCCCACTACCCATATTCCAAGTATTGATCTACTTGAGGGTGTTTTCAACCACCTCACCTTGGGGGAATACCACCTCTATAATGTCAATACATTCCTTACTCCACAGAATATGGAAACCTTCACTAGTAACCCCATTACGACCACTGTATTGGTGAAGTTTTCACCTATGGACCCCCACACCTTCACACCAATTGGACCTATGGAGGCATCAAACACTCCTACCCACACTGAACCACTAACCCAAACTCTACCATTTACCTCAACCCTTCCTTCATTGACCAACCAAAAATTTTCCCATACCTTCCTCCATCACTGTGCTAGAAGGGTTTTGGCTTTGGTCTCTATGAACAAGGCCATCACACTATCATCCCTTACACTACCCAAAAACACAAGGACCGTAGTGGGGTTGGATTTATTGAGCCTTCTCCTAAACAACCCCATTTGACCTCATCAAAGAGACACCCTACCTTGCAGCTCTTACCTTAGCCAAACAACATCACCTCGTGAGTCTATAGATCTAGAATCTATTCCTCCTACCCTTTTTTTTCCATAAATACCATTTCCTTGGGACCTCTGACCTATCAACAAGATGGTGAGGTTCCTGCTTCTCTTCTTGTCCTCTATCCTGACATGATCGATGATGATGATCCTTCCATCAATGTTATCCAATGTCACAATGATGACTCTATCCTCACCTATTTAGGTGCAGAGGACTCCTACCTCTCACCGAACATTGCCTTATGAGACACAAAACATGTTAAATGAGTCAACCATCGATATTAACATCCACACTGGATGGCCCGTATTCTAAAGATAGGTCAATCATTGGACCCACCGAACATGAAGCCTACACTTCCTTCCTTCGTGACCATAGAAATGCTTTTGCTTGGTCATACACTTTCGATATTCCTAGTATTGATCCTAATATCATGGTCCACAATAATATCACTCTACCTGATGCCAAACCCATGAAAAGAAAAATAAAAATGCACCCACACATTTACCTTCTCATCAAAGAAGAGCTCCAATGCCTCCTTTCTATCTCCTTCATCTTACCCATCGACTACCCCGGTGGATTTCTAACATCATTCTCGTCACAAAGCAAAGGGGGACTCATCATATACAAGAATTTCATGACCTCAACCTAGCTTTCCCTAAAGACAACTTTCTCTACCTATCATAGACCAATTGGTTGACCTCATGACCAGGCATGAGATGTTATCTCTCATGGATGAGTTCTCGGGTTATAATCAAATATTACTCACACCTAGGATCAACACAAAACCACCTTCATTACCCCTTGGGGACCTTTTGCTATCACTTCATGCCCTTTGGACTAAAGAATAGGTGTCACCTACCAACGAGCCATGACCTATATCTTCCATGACATTATGCATAGTATCTTGGAAGACTATGTTGATGACCTTTTGGGAAAATCCAAAAGTCATGCTGAACATTTACCCATCCTTAAAATCATCTTTGATCACCTCATCTAATATTGCGTATGACTTCAACCTAAAAAGTGTGTCTTTTCCATCCTCTCAGGTAATCTCTTGGGATTCATTATTTCCTTACAGAGGCATTAAAGTTGACCCTGCTAAAATCAAGGCCATTCTCGAGATGCCCCCACCCACTAACCTATGCCAACTTTGTATCTTATAAGGAAAATTACAATCTATCCGTTGGTCCATTTCTCAACTGTCTGACTGATGTGAACCTTTTCACCACCTCCTTAAAAAGGATATTGCCTTTCATTGGAATGCATATTTTCATAAAGATTTCGAGGCCTTGAAAGCATACCTACTACAACCACCCGTGCTTACCCCACCTAAAGACGACCAACCCTTCTACCTCTATATCTCTACCACCGACCATTCCTTGGGTGTTATGCTTACTCATCGTGATGACCAACACAAGGAACAAAGTTTACTACATAAGTCGTACACTTATGGATTACGAGACTAGGTATACACACACAGAAAAGTTGTGTCTTTCTTTGGTCTTTGTGGCCACCAAGCTTCGCCACTACCTACTCAACCACACTACCTTCATCATAACCAACATGGACCCCTTGCATTACATGTATGATAAACCATTCCAAAACCAATGAATCTCTAGTGGCTCATGCTCCTCGCTGATCTAGATATCACCTTTCTTCACTAAAAATATATCAAAGGCAAGCTATTCTTTGCCGACCAATGGCTAATGCCCACTCTCTGACACCAATGCAACAACTTGAATTCCCGATGAATCCATCTACCCTTTCCTCGACAATCCATGAGAAACCTCCCAATTATCAAATGACCTTATTCTTTGACGGATCTAAGTGTCAATGTGGGGGTGGAGCTGGAATCATCCTCATTCCACACGATAGTGAACCCATACCCCTATCTTTCAAACTTGACTTTGAGTGTACCAACAACATAGCCAAATATGAAGCACTCATATTGGGTCTCCAAACCACTAGAACCTTAGATGTTAAATCCATTAATATTTTTGGTGATTCTCAATTAGTGGTAAATTAGGTTAATGGACTATACCAATGTCATAATGAGGAATTACAAAAGTACAAAAACCATGTGGACCTCCTGTTAACCACCTTCAACCACTACAACCTACAAACCATCCCATGCTCCACGAAAAATTGTAGACACCATGGCTTGTCTTACCTCCCAAATAACATCATCACCCACTAAATTGTAAATCTTTGTTGTTGTGTAGAGATTGTAGTCACCTTCGTACCTATCTCACATTGTCAACCTCATTGAGAAACCCACCATTGACCATCAGACCTCTCGTATCAATAATACTCAGACTACCTTTCCCTTTCCATCCTTCCTCAAGATCTTACCTGTAATGGTAGATGATATTTTCTCCAAAAGGTCTCCCAATACGTCATCATGGGAGGTCTCCTCTATAAGTGTGGCTTTGATGGTATCCTTCTTCGATGCCTCACTAGCTCGAAATACCCTATACCATGAAATAAATCCATGACAACATTTTGTGGGGGTCATATCAGTGGCCTAACTATCACTAAACATATCCTTCGCCTCAGCTATTACTAGCCCACCCTCAACTATGATTGTTGTGATTACGTCAAAAAATGTGTGAAATTTCAACAACATTCAAACCTTCATCATACCCTAGGTCATGCCCTACAAGTCGCACGAGACCTTTGGCCTTTCTCTCAATGGGGTCTCGACCTCATCAGTGCTAGATTAACCCTCATTCTTCCCAATGCCACCAATGGATCATAACCACTACTGAATACTACACTAAATGGGTACAAGCCATTCCCTTCATTTCTAAAAATTGAGAAAATTTGTGAGTTCATCAACCATCACATTATTTATCGCTTTGGTGTCCCTCACCGCCTCATCATGGATAATGGAAAAAAATTCAAAAAAAAACCCTACAGTAAACTATGTAATGCCTTTGGCATTCAGCTCATTTTTTCTTCACCTTACTATCCTCAAACAAATGGACAACCCTACGAATCAATCAATAAAACTTGAACAAAATCCTCATGAAAGTAGTTGATGATATTGGGAAGGATTGGCATACACATTCCTTTCACCTTGTGGGCTTACCGCACTAGTATTCACACTTCGACTATTGCCACACCTTTCTCTCTGGTCTACGGTACTGAGGTTGTCTTTCCTCTCAAATTATAGATTCCATCTCTCTACATCTCACTCAAAGGAATGATTACAAATGCTTTCACCAAGACCTTAGCACAACTAGAGTTTTTAGATGAACGCATCTTAACTCTTGATCACCTTCAAATCTACCAAAAACGTATCAAATGTGCTTATGAAAAACACATCCACACCTAAACCTTTCAAATTGGTGACCTCATCTTAAAGAAAATCAACATGATGAAATCAGTAGAGAAACACCTACGGGAAAATTTACTCCTAATTGGCTTGGACCCTATATCATTACTCATACCTATGGATCAAATTAATAATTTATCTTCACTCGATGGTAAACCCAAACATGATCCCCTCAAAATCTTACATCTTCAACCAATCTATTATTAAACCAAGTGCTATATCATCCGTTGACTATTTCTGAATCATCCCATGAGCACCCACCCCTTTTTCCCCTCACATACTAACGATTAAACAAAGAATCGTGTGATTTTCATCACTTTTTCAACCTTATTTTCAATATGATACCATGGCTCTACTCATGGCATGATTCTCATAGATACTTTTCATCCCTTAGCGGATGGAATCCCATGGTCATTTCCCATTCCACAAACCTCTCATACAATCCAACTTTGATGAGCTATAACTTCACCTATTGACCCACGATCTTTGTATTCCTCTATAGCCTTTTCCATGGCTTAATCAGTAAAAATAATTCACCAATCAAATGGGATCATATTCCTTGAGTCAAACTTCTAAAAATAAAAATGATGACTCCTCAAAAGGACATCTATCTTTGTATCTAGCTGCCATAAATAGACTTCCCTCTCAAAGGAAAACTATACCATACTCTATTTTAGTCTTTCAAATAAAATAGAGACATGCCTTCTAAAGATCTAAAGCTTCCCGATGATCAACTTCACGAAGACCTCAAGGATATTATCTACTTATCCCACATAGAATTCCCACATCGATTAGTCTATCAGTAACAACCCAAGTAAAAAGTAAAACAAATTTTTCACCATGGACTCATCTATCTTGGTTCTCGGACATCTCGTAAATGAGGTGTGCTATCCCCCTACAAGTTTGTGAACCTTCACCATCTCACCCCTTTTACCCTACTTTTCTAACTAGTCATGGGATGATGCCACCAATATGACATGTCGTGATCATGCACATTTCTTCACCTTTGGAACAGTCCAACATGCAAGAAATTTTAGGGACTTTGAGTTCATCGGCCCCATATTTAGTTTTCTTAACAATGGTCCTTCCTAATCGGCATCATCATGCTTCCCATTTCCTTTTACTCACCTGCTTTCTACACTATTGATTCTCCTATCACGAAGACTTTTAAAGAATACCTACTCACCATATTTAACCTACCTCATAACCCTGAATCTCTCACCATATGATCAAAAACAACCAACCTCACCTAATCACAACCCAAGTCCACCCATACCTTTGAAACATAACCTACTATTTACCCTTAATCACATATCCTATTTCCATACCCGTGACCCAAATTCACCATGCCTATACTTGACCCAACATCGACCCTACCTATTCACCCATACCATTGACCCAAAACCTACCTTACCTATTTACCCTTACCTACATGCCACCAAACCCAACCTACCTCAAACCTATTAAAATTTTCCAATCCCACTACATTCCTCCCTAGATTATGGGAGAACTACATCATCGGAGGCCCCCTTTCACCGGAGCTATGTAGGCAACACTCCGAGGGTATATGGCGCTAGGAGGTTAGCTCGACCATTGTCATCACCTTCTTTATTTTCCCATATACAACCATTCACCTCCCATCATTTTCTACTTGTTCCAGTCATATTATATCTTAGTTAGTTTCCATTTTATAACCAAATAATTGGAAATTAATATAACATTACAACACATACATTCATTTCATCACATTTACCATTTCTTTACCATACTCATTAATCACCTAAGATCATATCAACATGGACCATACTATCATACATTCTCTAAAGTAAACCACAACATACACATACATCATTATTTATTTTCCATAATATCAAATGCCTTAGAAATTAAATCAACCAACAAAACCATGACTCAACCATACCTATGACCCGACTCAATCATGCATATGACCTAACTGACCATGCCTAAACGACCTAACTCCACCATGCCTAAACGACTCTAACTCCACCATGCCTGCGACCTAACTCAATCATGCCTATGACCTGACTCAACCATGCCTAAATCAACCTAACTCCACCATGCCTAATCCACCTAGTTTCCATCCATATAAAATAATAATCAAATTCTTCCAACATAAGTATATCATCCACAATCATGATCTCATCATAAAATTTGTGTATCCATCCAATATACATTGATATAAAAATAATATAAATCTCTCAAAATCTCATATATGACCTCACCATCTTCAAAGCGCAGATAAATCAGGTCAAATATGATCAAAACTCTCATATAAAGCCTCACTATCTTTGGCACACAAAGGCCAATATATATCAAAATAATACTCAAAATGATGACATCAATTATCGTCGCCTCATCGATATCCAGGTTAGTCACATATGTCTCCTCTACTACTTTAAGTACCCTACCAACACCTCTCCACCCGCCAAAGATTTGTCCACCTCCATTGAACCTACTCATACTAGGTCGAGGCCTCTATGAACTAGTGGCCTCACCCCGACCCTTTTATCTCCGGCCTCACTAGCCTCGTGCACTCTTGGCACTATGTGTGTGGGACCTCATCCTCTCACTCGATGCTTGTTTTACCCTATGCTCTACATAGGAGGGGACATCTATCCTAACTACAGGTCAAATAATCATGACAATATAGCACCTCATTCAGGGCATCCCTAAACCGTGCCATTGATATTGTCTATAGAGGTGTCATGGGCCTCACTACCACCTATGTACTAAGACTTACTACTATTTCCCTTGGCCCCTTTGCTGTCAAATCCTATCCATAACCCCCGTGTAGGTACATGTACCACCACCTCCCTAGTTAGTAGCCAACTTCCCTATAATGTAGTCACCTAGCCCTATAAGGTGGCTACATGTGCCTGTGATGCCGCTAGCTGGCTCTACAAACTGTGACCTATACCTACATAGTGGAAATCTACACCCCATTCTATCTTGGCCCCTATGCCTATACCTGTGCTAATTGTCCCTATAAAATAGTCACCTGCCCCGTCAAGGTAACTACATGTGCCTGTGCAGTAAAGTGGTCAGTTACACTCCCAATGATGTCATATGTCCCTGTAGTTCATCTCTCTATGTTATCACTATAGCCAAATCTGGCTACCCTAGCCATGGAGGTGCCACCTATAACTCTACAGCCTACCAACATATGTACCCATCAATCACCCCTGCATCATCAATCTAGCCATCCACTGGAATCTCTACCTAACCTACTAGATCTGTAGGGTGAGGTGGATCCAAATGCCTCTCCACATCCTCTCGATGATATCATACAATAGGAGGGGGAACATCTTGAACTAGTCCAAACTGTCATTAGAATCTATAAACCGGAATCATCTCATGCACAACATGCGTACTCCTATATCCACTGCAATAGTGGCAACCCCTCATCTCTTTTCCTCATACCTCTAAATGTTAGGTATCCCACATATGGCCACCATACTATATCCATTGATAAATCCCTTCCAACCTCTATCTATAGTGCATGAAATCATAGGTCACCTCCTCACCTTGTCGGTGATCCCCAGCTACCACCCACCTCCTATAACCTGCTCTTTATCCACCTCTATGCCAATCTGCTACTAGAAATCCTCACTGACCACACTATCACAATGTGCTCATATGCCCAACAATGCAACATGAATGTACAACATAGGCCATAGTAGCACATCCTCTGATAACCCTAGAGCTCTCTGTACAACTGCACCAAATAGGTAGGTGCCCAAGAAAAGTAGACCCGATCCTCCACCATCTCTCGTAAAACCCCATCAAACCTCGAAGAAACTCGCCACCCTATGAATCAAGTAGAGCATAGCACCCCACCGCAACCATCATCAATACCGCCAACCATGTCTCCTCTGGGTGTGTTGTGTACATCACCCCGTATACAAGGCTAGCATTGTGCTCAGTCAACTCAGTCACCATCTCCCTGAACATTGTGATCATCTCCTCAAAGGCCACATCTACCGACACTGTATACACTAACTCACCAATAATTGGCAACCTCAGTATCTCTCCCAACTGGTGGGAATCTATCCATTGTCTTGATGGCATGATTGCACTCTACAACTCCACCATGTCAAAAATGCCACACACCTATCTATCCCATACCTATTTCCCGACCTATAATCTGATTTGTTTACCCAAACCCCATATTATTTTACATGTAACATCTTTGACAAAACTATTACTGTGATTACTTTCCCTCTTGACATTGCAAACGTTGACATGTGATTCGTCTTAGAAAAGTGTACTCTTATGACTTTGGAAATCATGTTTGTAATGGATAAATTATTGTTGTGAAGAGATTCACTTTGTTGTGATTTCTACTTACTTGAAAATGAGGCCATTCATCTTTTTGTATAACTTTAATTCATTTTTTTAAAAAGGATTACGAGCTTGTACTATTGTTGTCTTAACTATTAAGTGTTGAAAACAAAACCTTGGATCAATTCCATTGATCCAAGGTATGCTTCAGTTCTCCTTACTTGATTCATTTGGTTGACTTGGCATTCTGAAATGGAAGGTGAAGTGGGACTGAGTTGGGTTTTGTTTATAAAATTAAAGGACACGGCTTCAGGTGTCCTTGCTTTGCATCATACTATAATTGGTAAGTCTGGGCCTTCTTGTTAAATATTTTATAATGCTAAATAGTGTAATAGGACCAAGGACCTATTACTAAGTTATTAAGGTAAACACCTTAATCTAAGTTGTAATGTTCTATACTATTTGATTTTAACCTAAGGTAGTTAAGACCTACCTAGGACCTATTGCTAAACTATTAAGGTTAATTACCCTAACCTAAGATGGTATGTTTTATGGTTAGGAAGTTTTGAAACAACCTAAGGAAAATACTATTTACCTAGGACTAAGGTTGATTTCTAACCTAATGTAAATCTAACCTAAACTAATACTAATCTAAGGGGTACCTATGGACTACTTAGCAAGTGGTAAGGGTAGTAGTGTTATTTTTCAAGGCATTAATGAGATTTGATTTTGGTTTTAATACCCTCTGAACTTAGTTTTGGTGGAGGCATGGGGAGTTAGGGGATGCCTAGTTGGCATCATCACTAAATATAAATTGCATGCAAATTTTGAAAATAAGGTTCGCCAAACTTGGATGGTGGTGGTGAGGAGAGATAAGAGGGAAACTGATAGTCCTTGCATTAATTAGCTTCGGTAATGGTGAAGAAACCACCTAAGAGATATGCAAGGTGGATTTTTGGAAAGTTGTTTGATCTTTGGTTCATTTTGATTTTTTCTCTGCATGGGGTTTTTGGTTCTTGAACCAACAATTCTATTTTTGATCCATCGATATTCTTGGCATTCTTGAGCTATTTTTGGATCTGTGGAGGTATAAGAGGAAGTAGGAATATTGGAGTTGTTGACGTCACTTGGAAAAAAGAGAGACTATGGAGGCTCGCTAGAAATATTCTGCAAATTGATAAGAAGCTCTATCAAGCATGATAGGCTCTATCCATTAAGTTGTTCTACTTTTTACTAAGTGTTTTCATTAAAACAACTCTACTCTTGGAAACAAATGAGTTTTTATGATATGTTTATCTTGCATTCATGCTTGTATTTTCACTGTATTTTCTTGCTTGAATTCATTGTGTGATGAAGATTTGATCTAGGTTTGTTTCTTTATTGGAAAAGTGAACAAATTAGGCTTTAACCATTGTTTGGACTGAATGTTGTCAAATCTTGTGATCTTCTGTTATTGATATAAAAAAATGGTATAGAAGGGTTCACTATTTGTTAAAGATAGGAGCTGGGTTTGTTTCTTTTATTGGGTGAAAGTTTGAAATGGGATATTTTATTGAGCTCGAGATGATTTCAAATATTTTTACATTTGTTTGAACTATGCTAAATTAGATAGTTGACTCAATGTTTAGGGAGTCATTTTTGGATGGAAAACAATTGTAACATGTTATATTGTTGCTGAGCTGAGACATTTTGATTCTGAGAACTCTGTTGGACTACTATGGAAGAAGTATGTTTTGGGTTTTGGTTCTCCCTTGTTTGAAATTTGATTAATTCATGCTAGCTTCTACTTGAACTTTTATGACATCGATTTTTGTTTGCACCTGTAAGGCGTGAGCAGATTTGTTAAAGACTTACCTGATTCTGGGTCGAAAAACCTCCTTGTTGTAATTTGTCTGATAGTAGGGCTGAAAGTTATCCTATGGTCGTGATTTTGGAAAGGCTTATTGAATGTTTATGCATCTTTTTGAAATAAGATTTTTTTTACAGAGATTATCTTATCAGTTCATCTTGTTGGATTTATTAGATCTTGACATTTAAATTTGATATATATAGATGTTACTGAAGGAATGGGATATCTAAGTTGAATTATGGATTAGTGCAGTCTTGACTATCTTAAGGAAATGAGTTGGAATGTTTTTGGTTTTACTCTTCTCCTTTTGAGCTTGACTTCGAGCACTGACTTGGGGTCATGTCACTTTTGTTGTTCTTCCTTGTGGTGAATCGAGGTTGGGTTCTTTCCTTTCTTACCCTGTAGATTATTCCTTTGATTCTTGTGAAGTTGGGAATATGGGTGTGTTGGCTTGACTATAAATCTTGTATTTGTTTTCTTCATTTACCATCAAAGGATGGGTAAGATTTATTTTGATGACACTCGAAAAGAAATTGTGGTCGCATAAGATTACATTATTTAATGGTACTTGTCTCTCTCTTGAAGGGAAAATTAAAGAAATGTATAGATTGATGCTATTAATGTTGGGATGAGTTTGAATGTTTCAGTTGTTGTTTGTTGCTTCAAGTATTGTTGCTAATTGAATTCATTTGAATAACTCTTTTAGTCAGTAGCTTTTTCACTATTGTAGTTGTTCTTATTTGTACATTGAGATAACTTTATCTTCGGTTTCGACTTGCATGTTGCAATCGTATATCTCGATTCTGTACCGAATAGTTCTATGTTTTCAATTTTTGTTAGAGTAGAATGATCTCTTAATAGGATCTTCCTCTGTTATTTTATTCCTGATTTGTATTCCTCTTTTTAGGATGGAATAATGAGATCTTATCTCATCCTTTTGTGTTGACATCCTTCTCTCTATTCTGGGTTAAGGTATTCAATATACTTTCTCTTCTTTGAACTCTAAAGGAAGATATAGGTTATCTCTCTCTATATATTTTTTTCATTCTTTCATCTATTTTACTCATTTGTATGGAGCTGACCTGATTTTGTTACATTGATGGAAGGATTATAGAGTGGGTATTTGGAGGATAGATTTTACTTCTTCTCCTTGACATTATTTTTTGTTAGGGATCTAATTATGGTGATGTGTGATAAATTCTAGTGCATGTAAATGGAATTTATGCTCTATCAAACCTTTGTAGATGCTAACCTAAAACTTAGGCTAGAGTTTGGCTTTGAATTTGGATGTAGTATCTTAAATAGGAAACTCTTACTTTAAGATGTTGATGGTTCATCCTAAATTTTTTCATAGAGATTGAATGAGCTTGGCCTTAGATATTCTATGATGGAGTATGTTAATGTTGAGTATTGTGGATCATTGCTTCTTTAAAATAACTCTATTTTTGTGAATTATTAGAGTTAGTATCTTTCTTTGATTTAGATTGAATGAATCAAGAAATGAACTATAAATATCTATAGTAGGAATGTGATAAGTAATTTGGATGGAATATTACTTATCTAGTATATAATTCCTTATGAAATCATTGGCTGAAGATTGTTTTGATTACATCATGATCTTTACTTAATGTTAATATGGTTTATCACTTTGTTCTTCCTTTCATGATTGTTATTTCTTTATGATGTATCTTTTGTAATGCTTTAACTATTTCATAAAAGTAGAGTTATTTTTATGAAACAGTTAGTTGAAAGCACATCGTTTTAATGCTTAGTGCTTATCATCATGCTCAGTTTAATGAACTGACCCATGCTAGCAATTTTTTGTAGATGGACTTCGTAAGTGATAAAAGGAGACAAGTTCTTTTATGATGTTACTTTTTTTACCTAAAGATTGGAAATTTTATGAGGAAATATGATTCATTATTGAAATGTATTTGTAAGAGGAAAAGTTTTATTTCTTAATTGAGCTTATTGATGTTGTTTGACATTAAAGATTTCTGAAATGTTTGGACTTGTAAAGTATGTATTCCACTTAGATGAATGGAAAATATTGTGGGTTATTTGTACTTTATGTGTCATTCTCTTTGTACATTGTGTGAAGGAAATTGTAGGATTATCTTTATTCTCTCATATTCATATCTGTATGGAATCCTTTCAGTTGACTTAAAATGAATTAGGTGGTAAGGGAAATAGATACACTATCCCTTTATTAAAATGCAACTTAACAAGTTGGCATTCATGGCTGATCATTTAACTAAATCAATATGGTTTAATAAAATGGTGTTAGTGAAAATTCATTATGATATCTTGAATAATGTAAGGGGTTGCAATGAACCCTAATTATTAATAAGAAAGAGGAAGATGAACTACCTCTTGACCAATACCTTTAAAGGTATAAGACAATTGAAAGGTAAACATGAACATTTAACAAGTAGACTTCATCTCAATGAAGTCTAATATAAAGGGATCTAATTGGAACTTAAACAAGCTAAGAATGGATGAGTAAATTGAGTGAACCATATTATTTGATTTTTGTTTATGTTTTATTAAACTGAATCCTAAAGTAGGAAGTTAATGATAAAAAATAAGGGGCAATCTTGATGTTTCTTGCAAATAAATTACAACTCAATGATAGTTAGCAATCTTAGGGGTTAATGAAACTAGGGATTTAGTAGGGTTGTTGTAATTAGACCTTAATTATAGAAAATAATTAAGTAATTAACTTCTTGGGGATATGTACATCTAGATGGGATGACTCAGACGGATGTTGGCACATGCCAACTACAATATAGTACCTTCGTGAAGACTTGGGTCTTCGCGAGGATACTTGTGTTGTAATTGACATGTTGCAACACCCTTTAGAGGTTAAATCACCTAGATTTACATAACTCAGACTTGTTCTTAGTTATACCCTAGTTAGGTTAGAAGCATGATTTAGTGTTGGGGACATCTCGATGACTTAGGATAACTAGACACACGTGATTGACTTAGGTCGATCGAGTATGCCTATGTATCCTTAGTCCTCGCGAGTAGTCCTCTACACTAAACGATGTTTCTACCCTTGGTTAGGGTAAAACCTGGAACAAGTGGACTGACAGGAGTCAAGTAAAGACCATTCTAGATAACATATGAAGTGGGGTGAAGGACGTATTCCATTTGATGAGTATGTATGTCATCTAGGAATAGTAATATGAACAGTATGTTGGAAATATTTGGCCAAAGTATCACAAGTTGTGGTTACATTGTCCTATGTCACCTAGTTTAAGAAGTGAGATTTAGATGAATATTGGTAACAAATATTCAAATAGGCCTCTTAAATAGAACACTTAATACCTAGAAAAGGGTAAGAGAACCAAGTATACCTAGTATACAATTCAATGAGTTAACATGAGAGATCGGTGTTTGATCATCCGAGTCATGAAATGAGAGATAGAATGGTGTTTCACCTTGATTATAAATTAAAATGAGTCATTATAGTAACATTACATATGGTTATCTGTTATGAGATTGATTGGCATGGAATGTGTGTTCTAAATTATGATTATTTAGAATATTACCTTACGGGACAGTACACCTCTCTTTCAATCCCTCTTATACCCCCTATATCCCATACCTAACCTATCATCTACCCTTTGCTTGTTTACCCCAACCCCATATTACCTTACCTGGGACATCACTTACCTAACCCCTTTCCTCCTACCTCTCTTTCAATCCCTCTTATACCCCATTTCTACCCATTTCCACCAATATAGCCTTACCCCATTTATGTTGACCGTTATCGGCCATTACTAACCAATAAAGGTCACATATGACCGACATTGGTCATCTAACCCTGACCAATGCCGGCTTAGTCTGACTAACATCGGTCTTTATTTTGGCTCCATAGCCGAAACCCCACGCCCCAATTTTTCAAAAATTCCAAAATACGACCTAAAACCTACCCAAACACCCAACCAACCTACCCAAAATCATTTTTATTTCCTAAATAACCTCTATGGCCTCTCCCCATACCCAAATCCATTCATTTTATCCACATTTTCAAATTTTTGAACCCCCTCCCCATTCTTTTCATTTTTCCCTAAAAATTTTAATCCAAAACTACAAATGGATCGAATCCTACCTCTACATGTAGGTGCCTCCTCATCGGGATGTCCATGTAGACACCAAAATTGTGTCTTGACCCCTTGTGACCCGCATCTCATTTATGCAACCTAACCTCATTACCTAAACCTTACACAAGTATTTATTAATTGCCTTGTAATTGATAAATCTACACCACCTTACCTACCACCTCACTTTGCCACTTCATCATGGCCTAGCCCTAACCTAAAACTAACCTAATTAGGACCCATGACTTGAGTCAGACTCACATCCATAACTAATGCCTCCTTACTCGCACCCAAAGCCGACCTTCTAGCCACTGACCAAGCCCCAGTGATCTCTCGGGAGAAAGCGGGGAAGGTGGGCTATTTTACTAAAAATAGCCTACTTTTTCCTAACCGATGCGGTTCTACTCGGCCGCCGTCGGTTACCTTGCAACCGCCATCGGTTCCCTGTAAATGGGCTTCCCAAACCAAAACAACGGATCGGAATTTCATTTTGGAGATCGGTCGAAGGATTTTTAATCAAAGGAGAGTCAAAGCGATCGGTGAGTCGAACTTCACTTGACCAGCGAGAGACGAGTAAAGAAACCGAGAAGAGTTAGCGTGAAAGGAGATCAACTTGCACCTTCATCAAAAAAAACCGATAAGTTATATCTTGCATGTCCTCCATTATAACATTTCTTGTGCTTTTGGAATTGTAATCTTCCCAAATCCGTTCTGAATCCATTATCTAACATACCATTGCCTCTAACCATCATTCTTTAGCTTAACCATCCCATTTCTCAATACTATCAAAAACCAGCCATTACTGAGCACCACTGACCAGCCCGGAAGATCACGGAACCAGCGGTATCGGTTATCGGTGACCGCCATCGGTTATAGAATAGAGCATCGGTTCCTTTGATCAAAACCAAGGAAAACTTGACCTTTTCCCTACCCGGTTCCACGAAACAATTTAATTAGTACTCTCTGATATTTTGTGTTAATTCATATTAGCGAGAGGCCGTGACCACCTTCGAAAGGAAGTTTCATACTTCTGGGCCCAAGGCAGTTCCCTCATTTATTATCTAATCAAAATCTTGTGGTCTTGTGTTCTTATTTGCGGGTAGTCCTTCGAGACAAAAAGGAGTTCTTCGCGGTCGGCTGATCTTTCTCTACGATACGCGCACATCTTCTCGACATTCTACGGGTATTCCTCCTAACCCTAACCTTATCTGTTTCTACTGAGACGAAGCATTTCCGAGTGAAACATTTTGCACGCCGGTGGGACCCATTTTGGGTTTTCTTTATTTCATACTTGTTGTTATTATAGGGAGCATACTTTTGTTTTCTTCTTCTAGAGATATTCACGGGGTATTTTATTATACGGTAAAAGAACTTGCTTTGTTTTTGCATCTTGCATTAGTAAAAGTCATCTCTTTTGCTTCATCGAATATCACTTTCGATTTGGGTTTTAAAACACATGCATTACATTCTGCTGTTGTTTTCAATTCTAGTGAACATAGATTAAGTAGCAGGTTGTACACGTGGGGTGATATCCACGGTATTGACGAGGAAATTAACCTTAGTTTCTTTGCCTGACACATCTTGAATCACTTCACTGATTAACACAACATCTCAAACATCCCCCTTTTCCGCGGTATTCCTCTTAGATTGAGAGTAACCTTATAAGCCAAAACAAACTTGATATTTCCCTAAGTCTTGTTGTTTAGGATTACGACATCATTCTACGTCTAAAGGCATAAGCCCTGATAATTAAAATTAACCTAAGGTTAATCTACGCATTTGCGTTTGCCTCTTGCTTGTTTTCAAATCTGTTTTCTGTCATACTTTGTACTTGTGATCAATAAGTTGCTAAACTACTCAACGTTGCTAAAAATCAAATTAGCAGCCCCTTTGTATTTTCTTATTCTAGATTTTTGACACGGCATCGGTTAAGGGACCGGCGTCGTTTTCCTGTGACATGACACAGGTTGCAAACCGATATCGATTCTTGTCTCTCTCGGCCGACAGACCGTGACTTGCTAAATTCACCATTACGAGGTTGTTTTTGTCCTTGATAGATTGAAACTTTCTGTGTGTTACGGTCTATGGTTGTCATCACTCGGAAGCAAGCCGCCGCCATGGTTTCACACGCTTGCTCTGTTTCTTTGCTGAATCACCCCCTTCACATTACATAGGAAACCCTACGGACACCGGTGAGATCCCCAAATTCTGTAGGAGACAAGGACTTTGCCAAGTTTACGGATGCTAATCCCAGTATTTGTCTGATACTATTTGTCTCATACCCACGACCGTGCGCTTTGATGGTCAGCTCTTATGGGCATGCCTATTAGTATAGCTGCTCATTTAGCTCTACTCCTCCTCGATAACAATACCTTACTTCCCGCATCACTAGCCCCGTCTCCCGATCCGGCAATGGCGCGGAGGTTCATCGACCCGATTAGCTTTCCTTTTGTTAATCTTGGACCCCGTATCACCACCACCAGCCCCTTTGCCCTATCTCGTCTCTCTTTCGGACCACTCCATTCATGACTTGCTCTCTGCCACCTATTCAAACGAGCTTTCCTTCTCAAGCTCCGCCTACCTTTTCATTCCCATACACGTATCCATTAACCTCAACACCTTATATGGGACATCCCTATTACGTGGCACCATCACCTCATCCGACCACCAGATTTCATCAAGCAAATGATGGACAAAATGCAAAACACTGGAGGCTTCCGTTTGAGGAAGTCGTAGCGCCTTGACATACGAGCAAGTTGTGGGAGCCCATTCACCCTCTGTCCCCCTTCATTCATATCCTCCTCAATGGGAGTTGCCAAAGTTTACTCGTTTTAACGGTAAAGAGGATCCTCAACAACACTTGCGATCATTTAGACATGCTTGTTATTTGATTGCCCATGATGATGCCTTGTTACTCGCACCTTCCCATGTCCTTATCGGGGACCCGCCTTGAGTGGTACGGTGCTTTAACTTGACACTCGATCTTCTCTTTTAACCAACTAGCCCAATCTTTCTTGGATCATTTCTCCATTAACATTGCAAGAAAGTATCTATCACGACCTCTATGCCATCAAACAATTTGAAGGCGAATCTATCGCAGATTTCGTTGGACGATGGCGGGCCTTATCGACCAACTTACGTATGCCTTGCCTCAGGCCGAACTTATCGAACTCTTTACGCGGGCATGCGCTAAGCTCATCTCCCCTACCCTCCAAATTCAAACTTTCCGTACATTCGAAGAGGCCTTTACTATGGCTCGAAAATTAGAAATTCGAGCCTTAGAGGAAGAGAAAGTGCGGTTCTTGCAACAAGAACTCCACTTTCCGAACTCTGATTCTACCGATAAACCAAATACCACCACTCCTCACGCGTCGACCTCTTCTAAATCAAAGGAGCTGTCCACGCGGTGATGGTCAAATCCCAACCACCGTCGATACTCCACCAAAACCACCTATAAATACTGGTGAGCCCACAATTACACTCCTTGGGAGAAACTTATAGCGTCATCCTAGAGAAATTGCTCAAAGTGGGGCTATCACCTTGCCCCCTGTAAAACCTCACTCTGGGTTTGACTCCACCGCCTGTGATACCTTCTGGTACAAAGAAAATGACTTTTGTAACTTTTCACGCGTAAAAGGACATAGTCATGAAAAGCTGCAAGATGTTGAAAAACATAGTGCGGGAAATGGTTGATCGGGGATATAACACTTTCGATAATCCTAATGCCCCCTGTAACCGAAATCTGAAAATTTTCAACAAGCCATTCCCGAATCACTCGTCCAGTGACAAGCGTAAACCAAGATATCTTAGGTGAGGAGAGTGTTCATGAGATCCATGCGGATATTCGATACCCGGCCAAAAGCCTCTATCGAGAAAATTTTGAATCAAGCCTCTTCACTAACACGGGAGCCAGAACCTCCTTTACCACCATCAAGCCAAAGCGAAATCATTCCTTTACCCATAGAAGAGTTAGCTGCCAGGCTTCCCTTCCCATTAAGGAGTCTTCTTACACCACATCCCCTCTACAAAGCTGAGGCGGATGTTGTCTAATCTATCCATTTCCCAGGGGCGTCTCCTTCTACCACTCTTGCCACCTGAGAGGAGGGTCGCCACTCCTTTTGACATCCTTAGATGAGAAATCTCTGCACCGACATCATTAAATTCTTTAGCCGTGTGGACCCCTCAACATGCCCCCATACGCCTATTAGTCCCTCATCACCTAAATCTTTTCAACAACCAGGTTGACCTCTAACATCTATTGATACGATTGCCTCATCGCCTCTGTGTCATACCCATGATAATTTGGAATTACAACTCACTTTTCTTACTGTACCAAAATTACAAATTACACTGGAGAATTTGTCATTCCACGGAAGATGACGAGGTCCTATGGGGAGCGTTTGAGTACCCTTTTCCTACTCAAATGCAAATGACTAATCACGATGTCTCCACCATCTACAGAAGTGCTTCTGAAGCTTAAAATGCCCCCTGTTCTCGCCTTCACCCCCTCACCTCTACCAAATTCCCCGTCCACTTCTATCAACTTAACCGAGATCTTCCCCTATGCTTGGGACCTCACCAATGCCCGAGTCTAACACACCCGCCTAAGCGACTCGATTTATCCCAAAATAAACCCGCCCGCCACCTAGGAGACAAAGCGCAATCCGGGCCTCTATCAAAACCCCCATCTTCACACCCACCTTCCATATTGGGACCTCATCCCTCCACCTTACATCAATATATCATACCTCCTTTGTTTTTCGCAAAACAACCTCGCCTTTACACCTATGGAGATCGAAAAGGGTATCACAACATCGTTACCCGCGTATCGGTCCACTATCAACCCTAAACCAATCCCATCATCAAAGGATTTATTTTACTGTCACTCCCCTTTCTCCGTGGTTGTTTCCGCTACCATGCCATCTCGTAGCCTCATCATCTAACCACCGGTGAGCGTAACCACGTGTCCGAGAAACCACGTTTAGTGAAAAACATGTCGGCACCCTCGACTAAACCACCACCCATCAGAACTAAACACGCCCAAACATTACCACAACCCACACAATCAATACCCTCATCTTCTTGATTTTGACCCACTCAAAGGATCCTACGCCAAAATCCTTGCTATGTTGGTGGAGAATCGACCATCTCTCTACCCCCACTTCGACCTTATGACCCGTCTAAGCCCAGGCACTGTGGATTATGATGAGTCTAAAATCTGCGCCTATCACCGCACACTGGACATGATGTAGAAGGATCAAAGCTCTAAAAACCATCCTTCGCAGTCACCTCTTCCGGATCGAAAGATTAAGAAAAACAACTTACGCGAGGAGAGACCTCTAGCGTCAATTCCCTCTACTATACCATACCATGTCCCGCCTCACCAAGATCGATCATTATTCTGACCCCACCTCTTGAAGACCATGAATTATCCCAACCATCTTCTTCATCTCGGGTCTACGAGATTAATATGATTAGTGTCATCGCTACTCGAGGACGAGAAAAACAATGGGAAGGCGAAAGAAAACACCCTGCGGCATCTCTTTCTCCTTGACCATCCGATTACACCACCACCTAAAGTGGTTATTCGCGAGACCCGCCTATCCGTCTCGATGGAGTTGCCCACCGAACCATGATCAAACGGCTTCATCGATCGCAGTAAAAATGACACTATATGATCTCATTCGGACCTCTGAATCTCATCGACAAGCTCTCGTTGAGATCCTTGAGGATAGAGGTTTTCCCAATGAAACCACTGCGCGTGGCCTCCATTCTAACACCCGATCACGTTGCCTCTCTCACCAAACAATCCATCTCCCCACCACTTGTCTCAAAACAACAAGCGCTGCGGTTAGTTTCTCGGAAGATGAAATTATCGACTTTGAGTACGAGAAGACCCGACTGCCCTTTTCATTTCGCTACGTCGAGACATTCGAGTCGTCGGGTTATGATTGACGGGGCGCTAGCCTAAACATCATCTCTTCAAAAGCCTTCCAACAAATGAACATCCCTTCTAGTTGCATGTGTGCTGACCCCATCATGTTGCGGTCATTGATGATGCTATTACTTCTACCTTAGGCACCGTGATCCTCAACATTCGCATAGGCCCACGTACTTTGCCCGAACTCTTCTATGTCCTTGAAGGAGAGTTCGATATAATATATTGCTAGGTCGTCCTTGGATCCGGGCCATGGGATGCGTCCCCTCGACATTACATCGATGTATAAAATTTGAGTACGAGGGAAGTCCTACTTTGTAAAAGCTGATCCTCCCCCTTGAAACTTGCGATATGTTATACCGCCCAAACGATGTGCTTATACCAATTAAGACACCCATACATTCAACCCTGACCATCCTCTTCGATATACCTCAACCGTCCACCTCAATTGCACCTCTGGTTGTGAAACCACCATCGCACAAACCACTTCTCTTCCCGCGGCTAACATCCCAACCTCCGACCCCTTAGTAGACATTTTTCATCGCCTTCTTTGGGGAGTATCGCTATATAACGTTAGTTCTTTCCCTACCCGCGAGAGTACGGACAATTACATGCACACCCCACCTACGGCCGTCGCGTGGGGAGATAATCTCTTACGGACCACCCCATTGTCGCACTAACCTAACATACGGGGTGTTGACGCATCCTCCATTACCCCTGAACCTCCTCTTGGTGTGGTTCCCTTCGATCCGATTTTCAATACTTGACAAATCGTCGTTTTGCCCTCCCTCACCTTCTTGACTCGTGCGTGGAAGGCTTTGGTTTTGGCCTTCTACGAACAAGGCCGACATACTCTCATCCCCATCACCACACGCAAACATAATGATCGCGCGGTGGTCTTGGTTTTCCGAAACACCTACGCAGGAGACACCTCTGTCAATTTGTATCTGGAAGAAGAGGGCGTCGCCCCTCCGAACCATCATCACCCACTTTGCCATCATCTCCCCTGAGAATCGATGGACCACGAATCTATCCCTCCTAACTTTTTTTTTTTCATAAATGCTATCTTCATAGGTCCTCTCACTTATCAGCGCGATAATGAGGACCCATCTTCTCTTCCCCTTACGTATCCGGACATGATCGAAGAGGATTCACCTTTGATTAATGTTGTTGAATGCGGGATAGCGACTCCATCCTCACTTACCAGGCGCGGATGATTCTTATATTCAACGTGCCTTACCATCGAAACTCAAACCATCTTTGAGCGAATCTACTATAGAAATCAACATCCACACGGAGGAAGATCCTCACATAGTGAAGATCGGACAATCACTTGACACATCGGAACAAGCCGCCTTTACTACCTTTCTCCGTGCTCATGACCAAGCTTTCGCATGGTCTTACGGCCCGACATGCGGGAATTGATCCTACCATTGCCGTCCATAACATCACTCTAAACCCCGATTCCAAACCAGTCAAGCGAGAAATTGAGAAAAATGCATCCACGCATTGCTCTCTTGGTCAAAGAAGGAGCTCAAGCGACTCCTTTCTGTTTCCTTCATTACTGCTTATTGACTATCCTCAATGGATTTCTAACATCGTACATCACGAAAGCGGCAGGGGGGACTTCGGATATGCGGATTTCCGGGATCTTAACCTCGCTTGCCACTAAGGATGACTTCCCCCTCCCAGTATTGATCAACTTGTTGATCTCACTGCTTGAGTCACGAAATGCTTTCTCTCATGGATGGCTTTTCGGAGTTCTGACCAAATTTTGGTTGCCCTGCCCGATCAACACAAAGCGCCTTCATAACTCCTTGGGAACTTTACATTTACCGTGTAATGCCGTTTGGCCTTAAGAATCTTTGGTGCGACCTATCGGCCGGGCTATGACCTACATTTTCCATGACATTATGCACACTATCCTCGAAGATTACGTTGATGATCTTACGGGCAAGTCTAAACATCGCGGTGAACATCTCGATGTTTTAACCATTATTTTGATGCTTTGTTACAATATTACATCAGTCTTGACCAAAGAAATGTGTCTTTGGTGTCCTTTCGGGAAACTTAAGGCTTTATCATCTCTTTACGTGGCATTGAGGTCGATCCATCTAAAGTAAAAGCTATCCTAGAAATGCCCCCACCCAAAAACCTTAAACAATTACGTAGTTTACAGGGTAAACTTCAATCCATCCGGCGTTTCATTTCCCGACTCTCGGATCGATGTCACCCTTTTCATCACCTTCTAAAAAAGGACGTTGCCTTTGATGGGTGAGGAGTGTCACCAAGCCTTGAAGCTCTCAAAACATATCTCTTGCAGCCACTGTGCTTATCCCACCCCGGGACGGACCGTCCTTTCTACCTTTATCTTTCCATGTGACCATGCTTTATAGGAGCTATGCTCGCCCATCGAGACCGACACTTGCACGCCGAGAGCAGGCCGTTTACTATATAAGTCGTACCCTCGTGGATTACGAGACTAGGTATACACATGTAGAAAAATTGTGCAGCCCTATCATTCGTCGCCACAAACTCCGAGCATTACCTCCTGAATCACAAAACTTTCGTCATCACCAACACAGACCCCATTCATTATATGTACGCCAAACCACACCTAAACCAACGCATCGCTCGATGGCTCATGCTCCTCGCCGACCTCGACCTTGAATTTATACAACAGAAATCAATCAAAGGACAAACTCTTGCAGATCAACTTGCGGAGGCCCCTCTACCTGGGGAACAATTTACCAATTTTACCTTCCCCGACGAACTCATCGCCACTCTTTCGCTCGGAGAAGTGTCGTATCAAATGACCCTCTTCTTCGATGGATCTAAGTGCCAGCGCGGCGGAGGAGCCGGCATTGTTCTCATCCCTCTTGACGCTGAACCTATGCCTCTTTCATTCCGACTTGATTTCCCTTGCACTAATACAGCGGAATACGAGGCCCTTGTTCTAGGTCTCCAAGTTGCGTTACATTTAGGTATCAAATCTATCAACATTTTTGGCGACTCCCAATTGGTAGTCAATCAAGTTACGGGCATCTACCAATGTAAAAACGAGGAACTTCAGAAGTACAAACACCACGTGGAGTCACTTCTAGCCTTATTTACCCACTATTCTATACAAACCATTCCCCGCTCCACTAACAAATTTGCGGATACTATGGCTTGCTTAGCCTCGCAAATTCCCGCCGCACTTGACCGACTCACGAATTATTCGTTGTGGTTCAGCAACTTTTTGCACCATCCTATTCAACCCCGGTAGTTTGCATGATAAATACTGTGTCTACTAATTCACAGGATACCTGGTACCACCAATTTCATGACTACCTTACAATCTCTGTCCTCCCACCTGATCTTACTAGTAACGGCAAACGTGCTTTTCTTAAAAGTGTTTCGCGTTATGTTGTCATGGGGGGACTCCTCTATAAACGTGGCTTTGATGGCATCCTCCTTGTTTGTCTGCAGGCGCAGAAATCACTCATACCATCCAACAGGTCCATGACGGTATTTGTGGTGGACATTTTAGTGGCCTTGCCGTGGCTAAACGAATCCTTCGCCTAGGTTATTATTGGCCTACTCTCGATAACGATGCTTCTGAATATGTTAAAGTTTGTGTCATGTGTCAACAACATGCCAATCTTCAACATACTCCTAGCCACCCGCTACGAAGTCTGGTCTTACGAGATCTTTGGCCTTTCTCACGATGGGGTTTAGACCTTATTGGTGAGATTCACCCGACCTCTTCACAGCGTCACCGTTGGATAATCACAATGACCGAATATTACACAAAATGGGTGGAGGCCGTTCCACTCATTTCAATCAAAAAAAAAAATTGTCGAATTCATTAACCATCACATTATCATCGTTTTGGTATTCCTCATCGCTTTAATAACGAGATAATGGTAAATCTTTCAAAAATAAGTTGTTCAAGACCTTTGTGACAACTTTGGTATCAAACTTAGTTTCTCGTCACCTTCTTATCCATGAGCCAATGGTGGAAATTTGAATCTTCTAATAAAACTCTAACCAAAATCCTCATGAAAGTCGTCGATGAATCGGAAGAAATTGGCACGATCACATTCCCTTTGCCCTTTGGGCTTATCGTACTAGCATTCGTACCTCCACTAATGCCACACCTTTTCATTGGTATATGGCAGAATTTCATTTTGCCTCTCGAAATACAAATACCCTCCCTTAGAATATCTCTTGGGATATTCTCACCAACGATGATTTCCGCCAAGAGCGGTTAGCCCAATTAGAGCTTCTTGACGAGACGCGTCTTACGGCTCTCGATCACCTCCAAATCTATCAAAAACGCATCAAGCGTGCTTATGATAAGCGACTTCATGAGCATACCTTTAAGGTTGGTGATCTTGTCCTCAAAGAGAATCAACATGTAACCAAACTAGAAAAGAGCAAGCGTGGAAAATTTGCTCCCGATTGGATTGGGCCTTATATAATCACTCACACCTATGGATCGGGCACTTATCGTTTAGCTTAAGCAATGGTAAAGGCGAGCTGAACCCCATAATGCCTTGCATCTTCGACCATTCTCTTTGTTGAATCTAGTGTTATATCACTCCTTATCTACCTACTGCTCGTCCCTTGAGCTCATTTACCGCTACATACACTTTGTTTTCTATATCTCCGAATAAAATCAAGCTCACCCCTCACCTCCCCTTACGATGCCTTCCCCTTCTTAGTCTAGTCCATGACTTCAAAGTATTAAAATAAGCCGTATTCTTATGGGATTTTCTTGAGTCAAACTTCCTACTAAACTAGATGCTTCACGCCAAAAGAACATCTAGTTATCTAAAATTAAATATAGACTGCTCCCTCGAAGGACAGCTATATGCCAAACTATTGCTGCTACTATAAATAGACTGCTCCCCTGAAGGACAGCTATGCACTAAAATCATCTCTGCTACTATAAATAGACTGCTCCCCCGAAGGACAGCTATACACGGTCGATCAGCCTTTATCAGAAGCTTCTCGCATTGATCAGCTTCGTGAAGACCTCAAGAATAAAACAATCAATATCCCTTGCAGACTTCCCGCATCGATCGGTCTACATTCGATAAAATAAAAGCCTCATACAAAAGAAATTTTTGGGTCATGGACTTGTCTATTTAGGGTAGGTTCTCTTTCGTTATAACAAGTTCTTTATACCTCAGCTATATCATCCACATCACCTCACCATTTGTTTCCACTCAAGGGACGTAACGTACACCTGATATATTGTGATCATACAACTCTTTTCACCTATTGACTTCTCGTCTATGCACGGTACCTAGGGCTTCAAGCTCATTCTACGTTGTGTGGTTTGTTTAGCTCTTTTCACCTACGGAGCACTCTTTCCTCTTTTCCTCGCATCTAGGATTGTGTGTTGATCTTAATCAGGACATGGTTCCCTTCTACTTGGGTAGGCTAACTTTCACTTCCCTTATACCTTTTACAACATCACCAATTCATTACCAACACCAACAACCTTACCTTACCAATATTAATATCAATATTTTTACCAACCAACCAATTGCCTAAACCATACCAAATTGCCTAAATTCACCTCTCCCTGGTCCTAAGGGAGAACTACATCGGTCTGAGGCCCTTCCTTGCTTTGTGCAATGGGCTATGTAGGCAGCACTTCGGAGACATGGGGTCTCCCAAGGTTAGCTCGACCATCCCCTACCATAACCTATCTTGTGTGGTGAATATAAATATTTTTGTGTATTTTTATTTTAATCACATTTCTCTTTATCCTTTTTGAAACACCGAAAATCAAAACACAAACAATCTTATTATTATCATAACTCAAATCAACATACATATTCAGTTTTTATTTAGATGTTAAACAAATACATCTTCTCTATCATCGACGACACTTGTGTCAAGCATCCTTATTTATTCTTATACCTTGCTAACATTTACTCGGACCCTCACGCCTCATCCCGAACTAGGTGATGATCGTGATCGTCGACCCCTCTCGCCGGGCCTCTCTGTCCTCAAAGGTACCGCGGCTATTGGTACCGCCCACTGATCTGCCAATCTCTCCTGTAACATATGAACACGCCCTCTCGCATGGAGAACTCCAGCCTCTAGTCTCGCCGCCCGTGACTCCGCAACCACTAACAATCCTCTTGTCTCATTCACTGCGTTTGGAGCTGCTGAACAACCAAGCTGCAGGCGATCCCTCTCTGCTTTGTAATCACCGGCTGTGTCGGGCGCTCACGTACACCTCATGATTCTGCTACCCACCATAATCTATAGGCCTCTCGTCATTCCTACATCCATTACCCTGCGATCGGCTGCTATCTCCTCAGGCCCTTCTGGAGGTGTTGGCCGGGGTGGTGAGAATGCTGCCTCGGCATCGATCCTCATATATGGTCTATAAGCCTGTGGTATGTCCTGCACATATCCAAATTGTCGCCGCACGCGATCTATAGGAATCCTCTCATATTCACCTGGCCTGTGCCCCGCGATCCACCTCAATCGCTCTACACCTCTCAACTCCTCGCCTATGTTCTCGGTTTACCATATAGTTCCCGTAGGCCTCCAATGAGAGCATATCGCAGTAATCGCTGTCACTCTCTCCCATACTCGCCTATAATACTCAATATCACCGTCACACTGGGCTCGGGATCTGCTCTCTTGTTCTGCTCTGGACCCATGTCGAATCCCGACCTCTCGTACTCTCCGGTCTCTCCGCTGATGGATCGGCTTATTGGTCGCACACAAACAATGTGCTCATAGGCCCAAACAGTGTAATAAGTATGAGCAATCCAACGTTGTCCTGTGACTTCGCCTACAAGCCCATAAACCCCTGTATAGCTCCGCCAAATATGCAGGTGCCCATGCAAACGTAACGTTCCTTTCTATCATCTCCCAGATAACACACATCAACGCTTTGGAAATTTTCCCCTCCGCCCTCGTAATGCATAATACCCTCTTGCTATCATTAATATCACTGCATAACCTTGTCTCCTCGGGGTGTCTTTGCATACATTACCCCATATGTAAACGATAAACCTCGCTGTGTCAAATCTCGTGCGTATGGACCAAATACTGCTGTTATCGCTCCCCGTGCCGCGCTAGGTAGTGCCTGATATACTGGCTCTCCTGTAATAGGGAGTCTCAAAATCCGAAACACATCTTCCAATGTTACTGTCATCTCACCTGTTGGCAGATAGAAGGTATTTGTCTCAGGATTCCATCTCTCAATCAGCGCCTGTAACATACCATGGTTACGTGCGATTCGTGAATAATAACGGATTCCACTTAACCCCAAACGATTTATCAATGTCCATTCCGCTGGTGTTACATCCGCTCGGATTCGCGACAACAGCGCTGGCACACTATCATTCATCCTCAACTCTGTCTCTGCCTGCATACACCAAAACAACAAACAACCATTCAACCCGTTAGGGTCTTTTTCAAACATTCTGGAAATTTCTCCAAAGAATCGTACTGCTATACGTGAATCGATATCGGTTGAACAACCGATACCGGTTCTACCTAACCGCCATGGCCATCACAATTTTATACACTTTCCTTAAAAACAACCACCTACGACAATAATTTGCTCGTTTCTTCGTTTTTATACATATAAACATACCTGAAACCCCTGATTGCCTACCCGGTAACACTTACCTCACCTGCAACCCTTGTTATCATGTTTTCTTTCTCATATTTACCCACCTATTCTACCCCATCTTCTTCACAAAACCATGCATAAATCAAATCACAACCAAAACGTTTACCCCTTGGGTTGCATAGTAGCTTGCGGTGGCCCTTGTCTTCTCTCTTGTCCCTGCCTGCTGGATGTTTCTCCTCGTCCTGCCATTATCACCACCTTTTTTCAAACCTGCCTTGCTATCTTCTGAATCTCAGATCACAATTCCCTTTTCTTGTCTCTTCTCTCCTTATCACTCAGATTTCTCATGCAAAACCTCGCATGATCGCCAAAACGCGTCGCTGCTTCGCTTTAACCTCTCGCATGGCTCTAAATTAAAACTTCAAATTGCCACCCTAGCTTTTTTTTATTTTTAGAAAAGCCATACCTAAATAAATAGGTAGCGGTTACTTAACCGATATCGGTCATAGCTACCGACATCGGTTACCTAACCGACACCTTAGCACACCCTCCTTTTTGAAACAGGTTCTTTTCTTCATTTCTCATCTAAATTTTTGTCGCTACTACCGCCTCTTTTGCCGCATAAACAACACAATTTACCACATTTTGTTCATCCACCACATATAACATTACATTTTCATTAAACATCATTTATACCAATACACAACCCTCAACTACAAATATCAAAAAACTATCAATCTATACATCATTCGGATCAACCTCACTGCCATTACATATATTACACTGCCACAAAACCACCAATTTATCACATAACCTGACATTCATATATACGCACAAATAAACAAAAACATCAGCATCATCTATCTATCAACATGTCAATTAAACTCATCACACATTCTATATATTACCAACCATTTATTTCAACACATTTTAAACACAGCATGTGGATCAAAACATCATCTATATATATATATCCCAGTTTTCAAAAATACAATGTGCCCTACATCGGGCCTCTGTGATCTCATAATATACCAAAGCCGCACGCAGCCGCAATACCTACCAAAAATATCAACTCGGCTCGCAGCCGCCTCTCTCATATCAAAATATACTCGGCCATCGCAGCCAGTATCAAATGTACAACCCGTGACGGCCACAGCCGGTATATAATAAATAAATAAATCAAAACAATGAATAAATGTAGGCACGCAGCCTCTATCAATACAACTGCGCAGCACGGTTCCCGTGTCCTATACAAAACCACGTCTGGGATCTATCGCCTCTCCCCACCGCCTCGCCGCACCTCTCCCGCTGGTCCCCTGTGGCGCCTCTCGCCTCTGCTGCTCACCGGTACACGCCACTGTGGCTGCCCCCTCCCCGAGATCTCTGGCCGCGCGAGGTCTCGCTCTATGAGTGCATATGCACGATAATCGACTCCGTTTATCAAGAATATCCACGATAACACGGGCCTCTGCTCTAACCTCCATATAGCGATCTCGCGCCCTTTGAAGGAACTCGGGTGGTCCTCAGCACTCCAACACCACTATCCCTCGAGCTCGCACTTGTGTGGTGTGGCGCTAGTGGAGATGCTTTGCTGTGCTCGTACTGCACTCGTGGCCGTGGTGGTATCTGGGGCTGTGGGTTGCTCTGGTGGTGGTCTTTGCTGGTGGCACAGGCTTTGCCAGTGCGTACTGCACTCAGCTCTGGGCTAGCCGCCTCGTAAACCCCTATTCGTGCTCAGGCAAAGCATGCCAATCATGTCCTCGTGCTGTATACTGCACTCGCCCGGAGCTGATCTCTCTCTGCAGTCACCGCTGCCAAGTCTGGCTGTGCGGGCTGTGCTACCACGCTTCTTTGTCCAGCCACATACTGTACTCTCAGATGCCGCTGCGCTTGCGTGCACCCTTGCATCATCCACACCCCACCACTTGGTCTCTCCGCTACCTGGTCTGGATCCCAAGGTGTGGTCTTGGCGGTGGGGCCTCTACATCATCCCTCCTGTCATCGAGGGAAGGGAGGTGGCAAGATGGCCTGTGGCAGCCCATCTCGCTGCGTGCCTCTCTACGGTATCCGCTCATTACTCTCTAGGCCTCATCCTCTCCGCTATCCGTAATGTATACTTTGGATCAGCGCACTGTATGTATGCGCGGCTCTCTCGCCAGGTGGTGACCTCTGTAGGGTCTCCATATAATGTCTACTGCGGTAAGGCCTCTAGCATATGTCTATAGAGGCCACATCCCGACCTGCAACAACTGCCGTGGTGCCCACAACCCCCAACCACCTCACGAAAGCCATATCGGTATACGATCTGTGGCCCTCGCTGCTGGGGTAGCCCTACTGGCCTGATGCATACGATGTGCTCGTATGCCCAACAGTGCAACAAAAAGGTCGAACAAATACCAAATCGCCTCCTCCGGCGATAGCCCCATAACTCCTGTATAATTACACCGGATATCTTTGGTGCCTATGCAAAACATGTGTGCTCCTTCACCATCTCCGGTAGCACCCCATCAATGCCCGTGGGAAGCGGCCTCCCTCGAATCCTGGGAGGGCGAAGCGGGTGACTTATCATCATCAACACGGCAAGCCGTGTCTCTATCATGTCTGTGTGCGCGATACATGTCCCCATATCAATGCTCGCATTATGATATGTAAGAAGCGCAGTGCATCCCCTAAAACCTACAGATGCTATCCATGGCAGTCTCGAATCCACTCGAAAACGGCTCTCCTCGATCGGTAGCGCAGGATGCGATACACATCCTCTAATGTGACGGCCATCTCCTGGTCGGCAGATGGAACACATGGCCGCGGATCCCATCTCTCAACGTGAGGGCGACCATCAGTGTGATCTCTGTCGATCGCTTCTGTATCTCTCGACCCCGCCAAGCCCCACCTCGCGCATGATGGCCCAATGCGCCGCAGATATGTGTGGCCTCATCCGGACTCAATAGTGGAGGCATCCTATCACGCATCGTCAACTGCTGACGTGCCTGCAAAATCAGCCCACATCCTTAGACCCACTCGTTATAATAACATCTACTTTACCATCTACCCCCCTTTTTTTGTAACACCCAAAATCTAACCCCACCCCAACACGCTACCTTACCCACCCAAAAACCCAACCTAAAAACCCACCCCACCAAGTCACCCTATCCACCCACTCACCCAAACTCAACCCAACCCACTCACCCAAAACCCACCCCACCAAGCCACCCTATCAACCCAACACACTAAACCTCAACCCCTAACCCTATCCCCTTCCCAACCCACAACCAAAACAAACAAACCAAACCCACAACCCAAAACAAACAAACCAAACCCACAACCCAAAACAAACAAAAACAACAACCCACACCCCACAACCCAACTGACCACCACCGGCGCCGGTCGATACATCACCGACGCCGGTCACAAACAACTGTACCCTTCCTAAACTTTAGCGACCGATGCCGGTCGCTTAGTGACCGACATCGGTCACTGTTCTCTCCCGGAGCCGAACCCCCGCGCGGCCCCCAAACTCATTTTTTTACCTATTTCTACCCATTCACCCACCCAAAAACCCTAAAATTTTACACACCTAGCCGCCTTAGCCTATCTAACCTATCTACCCTCTCCCTTTCTCAAATTACCTCCATTTACCCATTATTTCCTACAAAATACAAATTCCTACCCAAATCCCAAAAACACCATAAATCAACCAAATCACCAAATTAAAGAGTTTAGAACCTACCGGTACGACGACACGTCGTCGTGGTGGGATGGGTGGTGGCGGTCCAGCTGGTCCAGCCTTCTCCGGCTCCTCCTGCTGCTGCCATGGCTCCAATCACGATCAGGTGGGTCCCCAGGTCAATCACCGCCGCTCCTCAACTATTCGGGCCACTATCAACTCTTTCCGCCAATCAAATAGCTCCACCTCACTCAATACCCTCCAAATCAACTCTCCACGCTGATAAGTCAATTTTGGATTACAAATAACAAAAGTGACAATGACAGCCGATGTTTCTTTTTATAGGTATTTCGACCTACACCGATGTCGGTTTCCTTTTCGCCCTAGAAACCGGTATCGGTCCCTTAACCGAGCATCGGTCATTATGAATCGACGTCTTGTCTCGATACCCTTTACCCCATTCTTTGCCGCTCCTTATTCCTTGCCTCTTTTTCACCAATATCGCTCTCGTCTGCCCAACCCAAGGCCTCAACCTACCATTTGGCCCAACCCAAGGCCTCAACCTACCATCCGGCCCAAACCAAGGCCTCGCCCTACCATTCGGCCCAACCTAAGGCCTCAACCTACCATTTGGCCCGACCCAAGGCCTCAACCTACCTATTTGGCCCGACCCAAGGCCTCAACCTACCATCCGGCCCAAACCAAGGCCTCGCCCTACCATTCGGCCCAACCTAAGGCCTCAACCTACCATTTGGCCCGACCTAAGGCCTCAACCTACCATTTGGCCCGACCCAAGGCCTCAACCTACCTATTTGGCCCGACCCAAGGCCTCAACCTACCATCCGGCCCAAACCAAGGCCTCGCCCTACCATTCGGCCCAACCTAAGGCCTCAACCTACCATTTGGCCCGACCTAAGGCCTCGCCCTACCAATTGGCCCGACCCAAGGCCTCAACCTACCTATTCGGCCCGACCTAAGGCCTCAACCTACCAATTTGGCCCGACCTAAGGCCTCAACCTACCATTTGGCCCGACCTAAGGCCTCAACCTACCAATTCGGCCCGACCTAAGGCCTCAACCTACCATTTGGCCCGACCTAAGGCCTCGCCTACCAATTGGCCCGACCCAAGGCCTCAACCTACCTATTTGGCCCGACCCAAGGCCTCACCCTACCTATTCGGCCCGACCTAAGGCCTCAACTACCAATTGGCCCGACCAAGGCCTCAACCTACCTATTTGGCCCGACCAAGGCCTCAACTTACCTATTTGGCCCGACCCAAGGCCTCGCCCTACCGATTGGCCGACCCAAGGCCTCGCCCTACCAATTGGCCCGACCAAGGCCTCGCCCTACCAATTGGCCCGACCCAAGGCCTCAACCTACCTAATTGACCCGACCCAAGGCCTCAACCCACTTATTTGGGGCCGACCCATGGCCACCACCCAACAACTTGGCCCGACCCAAGGCCGCATCACTTCCATACTATACCCACAATCACCGCTTTTTATTTTATCCATCTATCATGTACCTTGTGTTTCATCGAGCTCACTTGCTCGTGTTTTAGCATGATTAGGGTCCTTGACTTGATCTGTCGACCAACTTTGCCTAGATTTCCAGACCGTGACGTTTATCTCAACCAAAACCAACCATTTGGCACGCCGAACATGCCTAAACGCTCTGTACCTTACCGTTATATACCCCCGAGCTACTTCCATGCTCGATACCAGGATTATATCACCCTTGTTTGGATAAACTATCGACCTTTGCCTATACATTGCTGGTTTGCTAGTCAAATCATGTACCCTAGTCGTACTATTGCATTTCAACATGCGTCTGCTTCCTTGGACCTACCGCACCACCTTACCATCCTCTCTACAACATTTACCTTTTATCAACCCTATCCCTGATTTCCCGTTCGCTCAATCTGTGCTAGATTTGAGGGGGATTACCTATATCCTTAACATGAGAAACCACTTCATATTATTGTCCGCGCAGCTTTACAGAACAAGCTACACGACAATAAGGGGCTAATGTAGACACCAAAATTGTGTCTTACGACCCCTTGTGACCCGCATCTCATTTCGCAACCTAACCTCATTACCTAAACCTTACACAAGTATTTATTAATTGCCTTGTAATTGATAAATCTACACCACCTTACCTACCACCTCACTTTGCCACTTCATCATGACCTAGCCCTAACCCTAAAACTAACTTAATTAGGACCCATGACTTGGTCTAGACTCACATCCATAACTAATGCCTCCTTACTCGCACCCAAAGCCGACCTTCTAGCCACCTGACCAAGCCCGCAACTGATCTCTCGGGAGAAAAGCAGGGAAGGTGGGCTATTTTACTAAAAATAGCCTACTTTTTCCTAACCGATGCCGGTTCCTACTCGACCGCCGTCGGTTACGCAACCGCCATCGGTTCCCTGTAAATGGGCTTCCCAAACCAAAACAACGGATCGGAATTTCATTTTTGGAGATCAGTCGAAGGATTTTTAATCAAAGGAGAGTCCAAAGCGATCAGCAGAGTCCAGAACTTCACTTGACCAAGCAGAGACGAGTAAAGAAACCAGAAGAGTTGGCAGCAAAGGAGATCAACTTGCACCTTCATCAAAAAACCAGTAAGTTATATCTTGCATGTCCTCCATTATAACATTTCTTGTGCTTTTGGAATTGTAATCTTCCCAAATCCGTTCCTGAATCCATTATCTAACATACCATTGCCTCTAACCATCATTCTTTAGCTTCTAACCATCCCATTTCTCAATACTATCCAAAAACCAGCCATTACAAACACCACAACCAGCCCGGAAGATCCGGAACCAACCGGTATCGGTTATCAATGACCGCCATCGGTTATAGATAACCGGCATCGGTTCCTTTGATCAAAACCAAGGAAAACAGCCTTTTCCTACCCGGGCCCACGAAACAATTTAATTAGTACTCTACAAGTATTTTGTGTTAATTCATATTAGCAGGGAATCGACCACCTTCGAAAGGAAGTTTCATACTTCTGGCCCAAGGCAGTTCCCTCATTTATTATCTAATCAAAATCTTGTGGTCTTGTGTTCTTATTTCGCAGTAGTCCTTCCAAGACAAAAGGAGTTCTTCGCATCACTGATCTTTCTCTACGGTACGCGCACATCTTCTCGACATTCTACGGTGTATTCCTCCTAACCCTAACCTTATATCTGTTTCTACAAGGAACGAAGCATTTCCGAGTGAAATCAGCAGTCAGCCTCTCCCCGTTGGATCTCCACACCTCAACCCATTGTTTCCATGCCTCCAATCGAACTCCCGGTCCTCTAACAAATCCAATCTGCTCTAAATGATCTCATGGCCCCGCCCACCTACCTCCTCCAACAACTCGAGATACCTCCAACTCAATGTTATACACCTTGTCCTTTTCTTCATGGAAAATAATAAAAATAATTATCTCTATCATTTTCTATAAAGTGGACAGGTTAAAATGAATCTCTAAGATACCTATTTTTTACTTTTTTACCCTACCCCAACCTGACTAACGTCGGTTTAACTTGACCAACATCAGTCATATGCCCTAGTCTACCATGGTTGGTTTCTCTATACCAGCATCGGTTTTCCATAACCGGTGTCGGTTATCTTTTTGACCCCATTACACCACATTGCACCACATCTACTTGCCCGAAACCTTTTTTCACCTAACCTAAAGTTAACCCTAACCTTACACCTCACCCTCATGACCTTATTACTTATCACCCAACCTCACCATCAATTGGGGCATGTTTATGCCCCTCATATTAGCCTCCGTACAAACTTAGACCACCTACCCACCCCCTCTTTGCACCTTCGACGTTGTATACACACCGCACCATACGTCATTGTTACATTTTTAGTGAACCCAATGACCTTGCCTTTCCTACCTATCAAGTGGTCTACCCAAACAACACCTTGACCTTTTGGATGTACTAGAACTACACCTACACGTTCATGCATCTTACCTCGTTGTGTGTCTAGACCATATCCTCTACCCTGGATACCGGACCTCAACAACCCTTGTTTGGATGACCCTACCAATTTGTCGACAATGTGGAGTCTACGCGCTTCTTTCAATTGGCTACCTTACAAAATTTATGCATGTGTATTTGCCTACTCACCTTGACCTTGGCCCGTACTCCATTTTTCCAACAACCTACCCTACCCAACCCACCATTGATTATTTGGACACTCTAATTCACTCACTCATTGCATCTTGTGATGATGGTACCTTTTTTTGTTCGCCTAGTGACCTTACCTTACCTAAATGTTGTGATACTTATCTAAACCAACCTTGAAATTTTGACGTTTTCGATTGTCATGGAACATACCTACCCATTTTGTATCTTACCTCGCCAGGTGTGAACTGCGTGTCATCTACCCCGACGGATACTGGGACCTCAACAACCCTTGTTTGGATGAACCTAGCGACCTTGGACAATGTAAATTTGTTACGCTAAGAAAACCCTATATCTCATTGCATCCCACAATGTGTGCATAAAATTGAATGCTCTACCTAATTACCCACCCTGACCTTTACCCAAACCATACCCCTAACCATCATCCTCCTCACACCTAACCCTCCTTTATCAAACCACCCACCGATTCTCTATTCTTCATCATAGGCACTGATTCGAAGGGGATCACTCATGACCCTATTTTGGGAAACCAAAATTCACCCTCCCCTTACTGGGGCAAAACAACTCTTTTTTCATCACACCACCTACCAATACAGAGCTACTCGACAAAAGGGGCAAAAATAGTACACCTAAAAAGTGTCACATTTCATCGTTCCCCTCTGAATGACCTAATAACCACATTCTACACATGTGATTGATTTAACCCTAATTTAATCACCTGTAATCCCTTTCTCTTATTGTATTAACCCCACATACACACATAATTATTTAATTAAATTTAACTAATTAAATTAGTCCATTTACCCACTCACCTAGCCACCTCACCCCGTCACCGCCCTGACCACCTCATCCAATTCCTCACCATTCCACTACCCCACTTGCCCTTCCACATCACCATTCCACTCCCTCACCTTTCCATTACCTTACACACACTTTTCTAGAAGCCCTAATAGTTTTCATCCCACTCACAAGACCCATTCTTGTCTTATTCATCATTCTAGGGAGGATGGGGCATGTGCTTTGCCACCCAAGTCAAGTGGGAAGGCATATTCCACACTTTCAAAAAAACAATCATACCCAACATAATCGATGTCACCACATTCTCGATCGATGTCGGTCAGTGGGACCAACGTCGATCACCTGTAAAAAGAACCTTCCCAACTCATTTTCACGGGTTGGAACATAGTTGGAATATTTCATTTGTTAGAACACGCTTAGGAGTTTGTGATTTGAAATCTAGACGACCACCGTCTAAGGTGGAGGTTGCTAGTTCTAAAGATCAAATAGACATTTACAAGCACCAAGAGTCATCCCAACAAGTCCTTACTCTAACAAAAAAGAGAAGAGTGTAGATAGATCAAGCAAGAGTTTTCTATCTATTGGTCACTCTTCACGAGGTTCTCCAACCACCTCTTCACCACCGCAGCATTCAATATCCTATTAAACTCCAAGTTAGTTGGCTTCTCCTTTGTCACTTGCGGCTTTATTCTCTATTTTCTCTCACCCATTAATTAGTCCTAATTATATCTATCCCTTAGCTTTCTTTATATCAACCACCCACTCACACCCCACCTAAACTTCACAAGACCTATCCCAAAATTGTCTCCCTCACTTAAACCTCATAAATACCCTCAAAACTCTTTGTGTAAAGTACACAGAGGACCCGAACCCTATTTTATAGCATCTTCTAGTTCCCCCACTAAGGTCACCAACACTAGTTATCCCTAACCATGGTCGATCCACCTTATACTAAAATTGGTTTCTTTAACCGACATCGAGCACCTAGTTGTCAACCCAACTCAACAAATCGACCCTTAGCCTACCCCAAACCTTACCACACTTATCTTGGACCTATCACCTCATCCATACCTCAAAAATACCCTCTCCACTCTCGTAACTAACCTTGAGAGAACCCATAACCCATGTTCCCGACTTCCAAGTCACTTCCCACAGTTGACCACATCAATCACCTTCGACTAACATCGGTCATACCTAAACTGACTACATCACCTAGGCTGGCATTGGTTGTTGTACTTAGTAGGATCACCCAAAACTAACCCAAATTTGACCCACCAACCTAATACCTAAACCCATCCTCTACTAGACTGTAGAAACCTATACCCACTTACCCAACCTCTCTGGATTTGATCTAGCCTTGCATGTTAGATTAAATTTGATTATCAGACTTATATGAGATGCCTAAATCATATCAACTATAGTAGGATTTTATTTGCCTATATTATTTCCTGAATTTATTTATTTTAAAACAATGGATTGATAGCCTTCTATAAAGTACCACACTTTCCGGATCTAGCATACACTAGGCAAGTACACTATCATATACAATTTAACTCTCTTTTGTGGTCTTGCTTTGTATTTCGGGTGGGTAATCCTTCCCATCCAAAATAAGTTTTCACAATCGAGTGAGATCGAAAGTCGATACATGCACATTCTACCTTCTACCCATCACCCAATAATAGGTATTCCTCCTACGCCCATTTACCCTTATGCCTCGTCTGCATTTCAATCTCAAATTGTACGCAAAAAGGATAGAAACACTTATATAAAGGAGTTCTCGGGCCAGAAACATATATAGGGGGAGAGATAGAGATATACAAAGAGGTAGATTGATGTGTGTATGGAGAGGCATAAAAGAGAGGTGAGATATACATATGCATATATGGGTACTAGGAAGCAAAAAGGTAGGGCAATGAACTGCTGCAGAAATGTTAGGTTGCACTAGGGTTTAGGGTTTAGGATTCATGGTACTAGAGAGCTATATAGAATGTCATTAAGCATTGGCATTGATGTTAGGGTCTGTAAATGGGTTATAGTAAGAAGGGCATAGCCAAGAGCTCCATTTAGAGCTTGTTGTATAGGTTGGACCTCTATCACTTACTGTATATGGTCTAAGATGACCCTTTTGACTATAATGTGGCTACCAGAACTCTTTTAAATCAATATATATATATGGGTTCATTCTATATATCTTGTTTATGGGTGTAAACCCTTCTAATATTTAGCATGTTATAACTCAGATCTATTTTCCTATGGTTCATTCGGTGTTTATCTACCTTCTCTGATGCATGGGTGTGTGTGTGGATCTACTAGTTTTATGTTCTTCTTTTAGGATGCATGTATTTCTATCTCTACAAATAAACCCCCATTAATGGTGGAACCTTCTCACAAAGCTCACATAAAAGAGGGCTTAGTGCTGTGGCGTGCCTCGGTGAGAACCCGATGCCGTTGGGTGGTAAGTGCGCTTAGGGTTAGAAAGAAGTATTAAGGGTAAATTAATGACTACATCTTGGTTCCATTTTTGTGACCTCTTTTCAATTTTTTTGTGAGATGGTGTGTGATGACAAAGAGCTTGACCTTGGACAATGTCGAAACATGGCTTAAAATCACGTAAGATTAGTTTTCTTAGAGATTTAGTACTAGACCTGAGTTTGATGCACGTAAATGGGTAGAAGAACATCTATATCATGAGTTGTATGAGACCTTCTTTTGTTGTTTTCTAGTGTAATATGGAAAATTCAGTCCTGGAAGGCCTGTGGTACAAGCTCCTTCGCATCTTGAGTTCCTTGAAGACCAGAAATGGATGATTTGTTAAGTATTTGAAACGATTCCCTTGTATTGCAAAAAGTAGAAGTTTGGGGTCTTTTTGGTACAATTACCCTAGGGATGCAAGTTCCCTGTGGCCCTAAAATATCCACAATGATTTGAGATGAGCATAGATGGTTTAGTTTAGAAAATGTGAAGTTTGGAGGCCCCGAGGGAAAAATTTCCGTTGAGTTCAGTGTTCCACGTGGAGCCGATATCTCCTCATTATAAAGGAATGTTGGGAATCCATAGTATAGTGTGGGAAAAGTGGGGAGGCGGGCACTAAGGACCCCACGGGAACTTGTTCTCGTATGTATGTGTGTGCCCCAAAAAGTGATAGACCCACAATACAAGGGGAAGTGGATGTGTAGAGAAAGCAAGTCCACAAGGCCCAAGTGCCCTTTGTACACCAAAACCCGTAATACCCACAATATAAAGGAAAATTGAATTAAATACTGAGACTATGGAATCATGCGGGAACTTTGTTGACCATCTCGAGCTAAGGAACTTCAAATGGCCATAACTTTTAACCCAGGGATCCGATTTTCACAAAATTGGACTTTTTGGAAAGGTATTGACATCCTCTATGCCATATAAACTGGAAAAATCAACCGTCATTTAAAAATCATAGTTCCAAGTAGCTGAACAACCAAAATTAATGAAGTATGGGCATTTTCTTCTCCCTCAAGCAATGGTACAATGAAGGAATGGGTTTGCAAGGATCTCCATGATGTTTTGCAGTCATTTAATGACTCTTGTTGGTGGGTGAAGCCCAGAATTTGAGTTTCCCTTCTCTCCCTCTCTTTCTTCTTCTATAAATGTAAATGGAGAGCTTTTTTTAAAGGGGTTGAACATTCTCTAGTTGCTCCTTCATTCTTTTATAGGTTGTTGTGAGCTTCAAGCCTCCATTCTAGGTATTTTTGTAAGAAATTCATGCCTCTATCTTTCATTGTAATGGACTGTGTAATTCTATGAAGCAATAAAATCAAGTTTTGTGGCTAATATTCAACCCTTGCTTGTGTTTCATTGCATTTTCTTACCTCTTTATTACAGCTGAAAGTATTTTGTGCATTTTATAATTTCTTGCAAACTCTAAATGGTTTTGTTTAATGGAAATGGTGTTTTGAATGTGTAGTTATAAACTATGGTGTTCTACATACCCTATTTATCTCCATTTCTTCACATTTTCATTTATTAGAGAGTGTCCCAATCACCCTTCTCTTGGTGTTATCACCTCCTTAGTGTAGGATTTCTATATTTTCATGTTGTCTCCTTCTCCCTGGTTCCAAAGAATTGATAGGATAAGATTAGATAGTAAATTTCCCTTCATTGGGAGTAGTTGTTGCATTACATCAAGAAGAGGAACCATCCTATACTAGAGAATTATCTCAACTGCAAGGTCCCACACCCTGAGATAATTTCATGTTACCCGATTCTGATGATTTCCCAAAGTAAAATCACATGCTAGCTAATCATAGGGTGCTGTCAGTAATTTGGTGACAACACTATGGTTAGAGTGTTTTGGTCTTCATAATGTTTAGTTTATTTCTTAACTCGATCTTTATAATGCATTTCAAACATGATTTTAAACTATGTGAGTTCAAAAGGTATGTGGTCATAGACCAAGGTTGTATATGTTTTCGGGTGGGTTAGTCTTAGACTACAAGGTGTGGTTAAAAGAATCGAGAATTGTTTTTAAAATCCATTAGTAAGGCAATTATTATAAAGATGGGTTATAAATGTTGTTTGGCCTAATCTTGGACTAGTTATATGGTCTTCGACCACAAACCTTTCATTTCTATAGCTTATGGACAATATAGTCTTCGACCCCATCATAGTTAATTGTTAAAATTTATTATACTAATATATGGTCTCGCACCATAGAGTTGTGGCCATGTGGGTAAAGTAATGATTATTATTAACTCGACCATGCAAGTTATTGATTTTTTTAAGGAATTTAAACCAATCTCAAGCCGCCAAATTTGGAGAGATATTTGGAGGGTGGGAGAAAATTTAATAGGCCATGATATGGCACTGGAAGAAATTAAATGCATTAACTACATGTACCAGTTTTGGGGTAAATATACCATTACATGAAAAGTTTGGGTTCATTTTTATTATTTCTCATTTAGGGCGAATCCATGCGTGGAGATAGAACTTTTGTTTCATTTAATCTTGAGCTCTATTCATGAGGGATCTATGCATGAGATTTTACCACTAGTCGGTGGTCATTGAGAAATATGGGGGAGTTATTAATGGCAAGTAAGGAGAGAATATAAACTCTATTTTGGTTTTATAAATGACATTTTGATTTTTGTAATTCTAGAATCATCTCGAGGAAGCTTTTGAATTTCTCAAATTGCTTGAAATTTTCCAAGGAAAAGGGAAATGTTGTTGAGATATTCTTACTCGCATACATGGATATATATTTCTCCTTGCCTCTTTATTTTATTTGAAATAGCGGAATATTTCGAAAAAAATAAGCGTATATATTATGACCTTTATCATTGAATAGCTCATTGGTGTTTTTGGGTTCCTTTGCAACTTGATAGGGAAGTAACTAATGAAACATTGCAAAGAAAATGGTGTTTCTCAATTAGGAAATTTTATGAGAATTGGTTAAATGCATTCATCCATAATGAACTAGGGATTAAAAGCTCATGAATGTTATATGTACATAATGGTGTTTACTTATTGGCTTGCAACATGGAACTTGGAGATTGTAGGATTGATGAAAAAATATTTTCATATTCTCTTGAATAGTATTAATGAGTAAGCATGTTTAAAAGATTATTGTGAATATTTACATTCGCATTATTTGGTTGATGAAGAAATTGGTTTTGTTGGATGAGTTAAAATAAGTTAGGAATTATATCCAAATTATCAATAAAAAGAAACTTACTTAATACCTTCTAACCAATGTGATTGAGTTATACATTTTTTCATGAAGTATACTTGATTAGTTATCATTAAATTAAATAGTGGACACTTAACTATTCCATAATATGATAACTAGGCATAGAGATGTGAATCCATGCCAATTTTTTGGAGTTGACCATGTGTAAATTATTATTTTCATCTTACAAGTTGTAAAGTAATACGAAATGTATATAAGACTTATTTACTACATATTGTGATTGTTTTTGTACTATTTCTTATGAATGTAATAAATGTACTTATATTTGGTTAAAATTGAAAGTATAACTTCACGAATGAATAAGGCAATTTAAAGCCTGTTGTAATTTTGTTATTGATTACATTATCTTTATGTACTTTAATATCGAGGTTTTAACCTCCTCTGTATGAATATATGTTTTTGTTTTTAGCATACTTTTGTTTTACAGAAATGTTATAATGCCAATATTACGAAAAATATGAATGTAATAATGAAAGTACAAAATGATGATATGTTATCATTATGAATTGTTGATTAAATATGATAATTCTAACTATTTTTATGATATCGTCATAATAAAATGAATGTGTAATGAAACAAGTAAGATAAACAGAAAAATGAAGGTGTAATCAAATAGTTACAAGTATAAGATTTACCTATCAAATCATAGCTAAAAAAATGTTTTAAATGAGTTTATATGTTTAAAACAATACAATTATATTGTTATCTTCTAATAGTAGAAACATACACTTATATGATTATATGATTAGGTATAAACGCCATATGGACAAACTCGACTCCACTACTGGTGAAGTTTGAAAGAATATATGACGTTATGTAACAAAGTATGGAAGTACATTAAAAAATCACGAAATGGTACATATGTAAATATCCAACTAAAGGGGCACTAATGATGTTTAATTAATGTTACGAAATTGTTTTAACTCTTGTACTTGACAAACCAAACTCTGAATTGAAACCTGATAAAGTTGATTGACATGTTGTTAGAGGTACACAAATTAAATAGTGACCTTTACATACCTCTAACATGATTTAGATAACATAAGATGTATAGTAATCAAAGGCATGGATCATGGCACGACCTTTGTGTCATGCGAGTGATATCATTTAGGTATGGCTATAGGGAGAGGAACGGATGCATAATGACTTAGGTCATTACGTGAATGTACCTTTTCCTGTAGGGATCCCAAAGTGGTGTTGACATGAGCCACATGACATGGATGTTGAGTTATGATATCTACAACTTTGATGTTTGAACTTATTAATTAATATACATGATTATTTAAGATGAATAATAGTAAACTTAATCATTTAAATAGGAAAAATGAATCGGATGACTATGTTGAGATGGTTGTGTGGTGAAGGGAAGACAAGTTTCGAGTGGCTTATGTGCAGTCATGAAACTAGGCTTGCTAAGAAATGCCAAAACTATGGCCATAGTAATGCGTAAGTGACCTGGTTCATTGCATTGTTATTCACCATTTCTTATTTTAATTATGTTTTGAGTTGGGGTGAAGTAGTTACATACTTTACTGGCTGACACTAAGAAGATGCACATGATTCTCTATACCTACAAAAGGTCTAACCAATGATATACAATGTATATTGGCTCATATAGAGCGTTGAAGGGAGTCGAGAAGGATTTGTAAACCCTTGTAGTTGCACATGGTTATCATAAGTTGTCTAGATGGATTTTGAATATTAATTAATTCTGGAATAATTCATCGAATGTTGTAAATGATGATACTCATTTCAATGTAAAATAACTTAAGGTATTTTATAAACTCTTGTATGTTGGATTAATCACTACGTGATGATAATCATTAAAGGGATCAAAGTTACTTAAATGGTTAAATAAAAAATATCTTAGTTTTTTTAACATAATATGGGTGTTACATTTTGGTATCGAGTGAAGGTTACAAATCTTGGACTTAATGGGTCCTTAAGTTAATTAAACATTTTACATTGTTAATAGAATAAATTGGATATGTGAAGGATGTGTGAATGGACAATGAACCAGGACTAGATTATGGTGTAGGTTCAGCGGTAAATAAGTTAGATAAAACTATAACAGTTCTTCATGACACACGAAACTAGAAAGTTTCTTGGAGCAACTAGTAAAGTGTGAAAATGATCAATTCAAGGTAAAACAACTTGAACTGATTGGTGGTAGTCAACAAGGGAATCGTTTGACTCTTTGGACTATCTTTTGACGACAGGTTTTGGAATGGTAAACCAAATATTAAATTAAACCCAAATTGGGTAGATGAAGTAGATAGGTGTGGACTATATATTGTAGAAGAAGTCTTTATAAAAGCCAAAAGGCTAGAATATGATCTGTAATAAATTCCAACTCATAATGAGGAAAAATAAAAGAGTGTTAGCTCTTTCTCACCTGTAACTTTTAGGAAAAGAGGTGGAAAGGATATGGTAGTAAATGTGGGTTGCCGTGATGAGCACAACAAAGTAGAACTTGTAATTTTTAGCAAGAAGAAGCAAAACAACATGAAGAGGTCGATAACCAAGAAAAAGGAACAATTTGTTCCTAACAAGATGTCAGGTAAGTTATGAAGGACTTCCTGATGTTGTTTTAGTATAACACTAGTATGATTGAGTTTGTTGTATCTAGTGATTAGCTGAAAATTGAATGAGAAATTTGATTTTTCTTTATCATATGAGAAGAAATTTTCTTAAACTACATACCTATGTCAGTCAATACAACATTGACATTATTTAACTTCATCATGGAAATTAGAGTTATATGTAAGTTCAGTTAGGGACTTATGACATTATAATCAATATTGGTTTTTTTAACATAATTCAATGGTTTAACGGATTAAAAAACAAGTGTCCCAACAAACTTCGCAACTTGGAAAACTTGATGAAATAAAAACAATGTTTTCCTTGTTTGTTTCAGTGATATGTAACTTATCTTTGACTATTGTCATTGTGTATAATAAATAATATTATCTATTATGACTCAATGTAATCACAAAAATTATGTCATATTGCTGACTGTGTGACATTTTTTGCTGGTTGAAAGGTTGTTACATATATAGAATGATTTCTACATTTACGGGGCTCTTCCATTACTACTATATTTTGTCACCCCGACTCCTTTTCCTTTTGGTGTTTTGTTGTAGTTTTACAGGACTCAATTTTTCCTAAGTTTTGAACTTAATACGAAGGATATCCACGTATCCCTTCGGTGCATTTATGAGAAAGCACAAAGAATCGAGAGCCCTCAAGCAGCGAGAATTGACCACGTGGCTAAAGCATGGAAAGGCAGTCCCAAGTGAGCTGAAAATTCAAACGTAGAGAAGAAGAACGCACAGGCCTCCATGTGTTGCCCAGACGTAGTTTCAAAAAAAGAGAGATGACGAAAAGCCCCAAAACCACGCTAGGTCTCCATGTTTCATACAAGGCAACTACCACCGTTGAAAGGACCAAGTAAAGAAGTAAAGGACTCAAGGTTCAGTGGATTGAATCCGATCTCAAGGCCCAAAGCATGCTAGTTGATATTTACTCCAAAGGTTGAAAGATCACATAGGTAGGAACTAAATGTGGACCAGTGGGATTCTTGATTGAAGGCACTTTGGAGCAAGAGCTGAGGATATATAAGAGAATGTTCTTGTGCCAATAGAAAAGGATAGAAAATAAGTTCCAAAGATCTAGAGAAGATAATTTTAGGTTCATTCTATTGTGTTCATTGGCCTTAGCAAGGCTCTGTTGTAAGGAAATGTTGTAATCTATGCCATTCTGGCCTTATGTATTGTTTTCTCTATAATAATCGGTGTCCTTTGTTTCTTCCTATTTTCTTTTAATTCAGTTCTTGATGAATGTTTAAATATCTATCGTGTTGCATGCCCTTAGATATTTTACATAAATCTATTCATTATGCATGTAATTATGTTTTAGTTTCATCTCGCCTTAGATGGTATGAAATATCTTTGAAATATTTGATCATGCTTGATGCTCTTTGACTAATCTAGTAGTTATTTCGATATTGATCTATGTGCTTTTTAGTAAAGATTTGGCGCATCACCTTAGATAAGATTTACATATTATTTTGTTTTCTCTAACCCTTATCTCAATCCAAATCAGAGAAGATCCAACTTCTATAAAACCTAGAGGTTATCTTAGGGGTCAAGTCCCACATCCTTAGATTTCCCATAACTTTGATGGTTCATCTGCAAAGATAATCATCAACAACATCTAATAAATTTGAATATAGATATAGAAAATTACATGTTTTTATGAAAATGTTGACTGTTATCCTTAGCTATTAGATATAATTTTGTGTTTGATTATTTTGATTTTGATTAATGAGTAAAAATTATCGAGATGATGATTCATTAAAGGGGGAAGTATGTCACATCTTGCAATTTCAAGTATGTTTCACAAAAGGATAAGTCATAAAATGTTGAATGGTTTACAAAGGCATGGGAATTATCCTTTTGCATATTTGATTATGCATTTACACATGTGTATGTATATCCTAAAAAGGATATACACACCTTTTCATAGTTGCATGCGTAATGGCCGCACAACAGCACTTTTCATCCAGTCTTCATAAAGCATTTACAATTTATAACTTATTCTTGTTTTGTTTTGATGTATGAATGTACTTACCATGCTGAGTAAGATGATTTTGATGATGGACTAAGAATGTTGTACCTAGAGTGGATAATGGAGTGCACCTTGCTATGTTGTGTTACTTATTTTTTGAATGTAATGATTTTATGAATTGATATATTGATTGGTTATTGTATCAAATATTGATCATATGGTTTATCTAGCTTGTTGCAAATAATGATAGCATAATGTGAGGGATATATACATGGTTGCAATAGTAATATATGAGTATTAAGATTAATATATGACAATATATGCTAATCTTCTTTTGTTACTTTGACGGTCATAAACCGTAAAGTATTTTTATGGTCTCCTTCGCTACTCGTAAAGGGTTGTGAAATGACGCAAAAACATACAGGATATTTAATTGCTTATCATACCTTGTAATTATTAATAATGGAAAAATGTATTTTATTGGGCTTTGACCATTGAGAAAATATTACTAAGGTTGTAATGATGTTGTTTGTTAGATTATATAGTTGACCATGTTAAAATGTAACCAAATTGGTCATAACCATGGAGTGATTAAATATTGTTTTGATTGCTTACGATCTCCATGCAAGGTATGGTTAGATTTTTTTGGTCTTCATAAGGTTTTTTTATGGCTGACCTTGATCTTCGTGAACACATTGAAAAAATGATTTTAAACTATTTGAGTTTGAAATTATGTGGTCTTAGACCAAGGTGGTATAAGTTTTCGGTTTGGGTTAGTATGAGACCACAAGGTAAGGTTAAAATAAGCCGATAATTATTTTAAACAACCATTAGTAAGGTAGATGTTATAAATATGGGTTATAAATGTTATTTGGCCTATTATTGGACTATTTTTATGGTCTTCAACCACAAACCTTTGATTTCTATAGTTGATGCACAATATAGTCTTGAACCCATCGTAGTTAATGTTGAAATTTAACATATTAATATATGGTCTATGACCATAGATTTGTGGGAAAAGTAATGTGTTTTATTAACTCAGCCATGCAAGTTATTGATTATTATTTAAAAGGAATTTAAGCCAATCTAAAACCGCCAAATCTAGAGAGAGATTTGGAGGGTGATTTTAATAGGCCACAAAGTGGCACTAGAATAAATTAAATGTATTAACTGTATGTACTAGTTTTTGGGGGATGCAAAGATTATTTGTGAATTCACCATCGCATGAAAATTTTGGGTTCATTTTTATTATTTCTAGTTTTGGGTGAAGCCATGCATGGAGATAAAACTATGTGTTTGAGTTAATCTCGAGCTCTATTCCTAAGGAATCTATGCATGAGGTTTTACTCATGGTCATTGAGAAATTTTGGGGATTTATTAATGGTGATAAGGAGAGAATATAAACTTTTTTTGTTTTAGCAATGGCATTTTGATTTTTGTAAATCTAAAATCAGTATTGAGGAGGCTTTTGGGTTGCTCAAATTGCTTGAAATTTTCCAATGAAAAAGGGAAAATTTGTTGATATCTTCTTACTCGCAGGCATGGATATATATTTCCCTTTACCTTTTTTATTTTATTTGAAATAGTGGATTATTTATTGGGTGATCTAATTAAAATAATTTACATGATAGCTAAGTGTTTATTGAGTTTCAAATCTGGGGATATTAATAATGTTTTCTTACCGAACCAAGTACTCGATTGTGTATTTGGAAAGTATTATCTATGATTCTTTTTGTGCATAAAGTATGATTGTGTTTCAAGTTTCAATTAACCATTGTGTAAAATGATGGCTTTGGTGGCCCGATACCCATTTATTTGATACATAGCCACTTTGGTTATCTCTTATTGTTTGTGTGTGTAAATCGATCATGTAGGGTTGATGGCATTCCTAGAAGGCCTATTAAACTAAACTTCCTTCATATCTCGCATGACTAAATGACTAGTTATCTATGAGAGGATGTGAAGTAGAATTCTTCACACTCGATTAGAATTATGTCGGTTCTAACCCTATCCTTTTAATTGTGTCGATTTATTTTTGTAGTCCAGGAAGAGTGGACTATATGAGTTATGGTGAGTGATATGATTCGATTACTCCTACTCGAATGGGTTATGGGTATACAAAGCTTAGAGTACTTTCGGTGTTTTATTATAATTTTATATTTTGGTTTTCTTCCTTGGAACATCATGAACTGGTTCTCCTTCACCAAGATCATTTTAATGAACTATATGTCATGTGTAAGATACAACAAATATGATTTCCTTAAATGCAACTCGTTCATATTTATAGTGGAAATTTATGAAGTAGAAGTTCATTAGTAAGTATGGTTACTAAACTCATTGGATTATCTTAATACACCTATCAATTAGATAGTGTTAATTGTTGATATTTCTTATATGAAGCAACTAGTTCACCTTGTTTCTATGTGTAGAACTTAAAGGTCAAAATAATAGGGTTGGAAACAAATACCATAGAGCATTAAAAGGAATTATGTTCGATTAAAACATATACTCTTCTCTAAGAAAACCTAAAGGGTTTTTATTCATTTGAAAAAGACAAGGAAAGAATATTATGACCTTTATCATCAATATCTTGTTGGGAGTTTTTGGGTTCCTTTGAAATAGGGAAGTAACTAATGAAACATTGTGAAGCAAATGTTGTTTCTCAATTAGGAAAGGTTGGGATAATTGGTTAAATGCATTCATCCATAGTGAACTAGAGATTAAAATCTCGTGATTGTTATATGTACATAATGATGTTTACTTGTTGTCTTGTTTATGGAAATTGGAGATTGTAGGATTAAGAAATAATCTTGCCATCTTCACTTGAATATTATTAATAAGTAATCATGTTTAAAACATTATTTTGCATATTTACATTAGCATTATCTAGTTGATGGAAGAAATTGGTTTTATTGGATGAGTTAAAATAAATTGGTAATTATATCCAAATTAGCAATAAAAAGGAACTTATGTACTTTAATACCTTTTAATCACTATTTTTGTTATAGGTTTTGTCATGAAGTATATTTGATTATTTATCATTCAATCAAACAATGGATGGTCAACTATTGTGTAATATTATAACTAGCCATAGAGATGCGTGTCTATGCCAAATCTTTTGGAGTTGACCATGTGTAAATTATTATTTTCATCTTACGAGGTTGTAAAGTATTACAAAATGGATAAAATATTGGTTTACAACATATTGTGATTATTTTTGTACTATTTCTTATGAATTTAATAAATTTACTTGTATTTGGTTAAAAGAAAAAAGTATAACTTTGCAAATGGATAAGGAAATTTAATGTATGTTCGTAATTTTGTTATCGATTGCATTATATTTATGTACTTTAATATCGAGGTTTTAACCTACTCTATATGATTGTATGCTACTATTTTTCAACATACTTATGTTTTAAAGAAATGTTATAATGTTGAAATTACAATAGAATATGAATGCAATAATGAAAGTAAAATGATGATTTGTTATCATTATGAATTGTTGATTAAATATGATAATGTTATTTGTTTTTATGATATCGTCATAATTAAATGAATGTGTAATGAACAATAAGATAGTAAGGAAAATGAAGGTATAATCAAGGAGTTATGAGTATAAGATTTACTCACAAATCATAGCTAAACAAAATGTTTTAAATCGCTTAAAATGTTTAAAATAATAAAATCATGTTGATGTCTTCTAATATTAGAAACTTACACATATATGATAAAGTATAAACATCGTATGGAAAAACCTTATTCCACTGCACTGCAGTGTGAAAGAAGATACGACGTTATGTAACAAAGTATGAAAGTACATTGCAAACTCATGAAATGGTATAGATGTACATATCTAACTAAAGGGGAACTAATGATGTTTAATTAATGCTACAAAATGGATTTAAGTCTTGTAATTGACAAATCAAACACTTAATTGTAAACTGATATAGTAGATTGACATGTTGTTAGAAGTACACAAATTAAACAAAGGACCGCTACATACCTCTAACATGATTAAGATAACATAATGTATAGTAATTTAGGCATGGATCATGACACGACCTTCGTGTCATCCAAGTCATAACCATATTAGTTCAGATGGTTACAAGGAGAGGAATGGATGCGTAATGACTTAGGTCATTACATGAATGTACCTTTTCCTGTAGGGATCCCAAAGTGGTGTTGGCATGAGATGCATGACTTAGATGCCAAGTTATGATATATGTAGCTTCGGTGTTTGAACTTATTTATTAATATACACGATTATTTAAGATGAATAACATTAAATGTAATAATTTAAACAATGGAAATGAATACATATGACTATGTTGAGATGGTTGTGTGGTGAAGGGAAGAATAGTTTCAAGTGGCTTATGTGCAATCATGAAACTAGTCTTGTTAGTGTAATGCCAAAAATATGGCCATAGTAATGCAAGTGACTGGTTGCATTGTCTTTTCACCATTTCTTCTTTTAATTGTGTTTTGATATGGAGTGAAGTAGTTGCATACTTTACTACCTAACACTAAAAAGATGCACATGATTCTTTATACCTATAAAAGGTCTAACCAATTATATACAATGTATATTGGCTCGTATAGAGCGTTGAAGGGGATTGAGAAGGATCTATAAACCTTTTTAGTTTCATAGGGTTATCATAAGTTGTCTTGATGGATTCTGAATATTAATTAATCTAGAATAATTCAACAGCTTGTTGTAAATGATGATACTCATTGCAGCATAAAATAACTTAAGGGATTTTGTAAAATCTTGTATGCTAGATTAATTAGTTGCCTATTGATAATCATTAAAGGTGTCAAGTTAATTAAATGGTTAAAAAAATCCCTTAGTTTGTTTAACGTAATATGGGTGTTAAAAGAATAGAGGAAAATTTTCTATCTCATTTGCTTTACTTCAAGTAGTAATCTCTCCTTGAGCATAAAAATTGACAACCCTTAAGAATGAAGGTACCATTACAATTTATAGACTTTGAGAAGGCTCTTCACCTACCCCCCACGTGACCTTTCATTTTTCCTTCTAACATGTGACTTTTGATATTCCTAGGAGTGAAATTAAGTCCCCTTTTATTAATGAAGGGTGACTTATTACAATATTTGCTAAAGTCACATTTAAATGAATATGGTGAGTGGCATGATTACTCACAACGAATAATTAGAAAGGGGGTAGAGAAGAGGATAGTAAGTAATGAAGGGAAAGAATAAATGATACAAAGGATGAAGATACCTTTGTCATTGATGAAGATCCACCCCAAGATGTTGAAGACTAAAATCTTGGCCTCTCGATGACCTTTAAAAGACCACTATACTTATGTGAAGCTCTAATGAATTTAAATTTGAAAATTTTCCCTTGTTGATGATGATCACAAGCTAATCCTTGTACATGATATATAGACACCTTGAATTATCAAATGAGTGTTTAAAAACAATGTTCCAAACCTCACAAAGTGAGCTTTGACATGAACACAAACCTCACCCATGATGATGCATTCTCAATCTCGTAATTACAGTGAGGATTATTATCATGTTCCTTAGGCTTTCAAACCGATGTTCACAATGCTCGAATCTCGACACTTACATCTCTATTCTACACATTGTACTACAATATTACAAACTTTACCCGATCTCGGACATTATTAAGCTCAAGATGATATTTCTAAGACCTAATGAGGTTCTCATTTCTCTTCTCAAGCTATGAGGACATCATATTATCTCATGGAGAATCCAAAAATTAAAAAGATTAGTGAAAATGGAGCCATCTACAACTTTCTCGCACTCAAAATGAGGACTTTTATTTTTTAGCAAGTTCGGACTAGGACTGCTGTTATTTTGAGACATATCACCTATTTTTTCTCGATATGACCTTATGAACCCTTTACGGAATACTCTATCATCTTTTTTGAAGATGCATTTCTATTTTTAGAACTTTTAATTTTTGGAGGATGTTTTTCTAGACCTATTATTTTGGGAAAATTGCCATCTTTGCCAAGTCTTCTACTTTGCACCATTTTTGACTATCCTGGGTGATTCAAACTTGTATTCATGGGACTTGCTATTTTTAACATGTGGAGGTACACAAAATATTCTATTTTAGTAAGTGACAAAAATGACATCGGTTTGCGATGGGAATATTATTTTTAGATTTGGTCTTTTGTCATGATCTCCTTCTCCAAATTTCACCATGTTTCACCCATCAGAATGCTTGGAAATAAAAATGAAAATTTTCCTAATGAGGTCCTCACACCCAGAGATGCCATGGTAGAAATTAATGGAGTCCTTGAGATTTTTATATTTTTATTCCCCACCTCGGATCATGACAAAACTAACTTCACTACAATAGGTTTTCTCCTGGAATTTGTGCTCATAGTTTTAGCTTGATCATCCACTAAGGTGATGGGAAATCAAAGGAACAAAACCAAGGCACAAATGGGGTTTTTTAACCACTAAAAATATAGGAAGTCACTTTAAATTATGCAAATTTCTTGAAGGCCTCTGAAAATGGAGAAGTCTACAAAAAATCTCACTTCGATCCGTGCACCGGATTGTGAGATATGATTTTTTACGTTTTTGGCCATGACTTCAATCTCACGAAGAATAGACATGGTGTTTCAAGAATTTTCAGGTTTAATGGATGTTTTTAAACCATGAACTTGGAAGAATGAAGGAGGGTAATGTTTTTATACTTATCTTTTGGTAGTGGTTTTCTTGTACACATGAAGAAGAAACAGATTTACGCTTAAGTTTTTTACATTTTTGTCTTTCAAAATCTCCTTGAGCTTGGGTACATTTTTGTGTCCAAACTATCCCAAGTGGATAAGACATGGTAAAAAAATTCACATCAAGCTCAGTTTGACAAGTGGTGTATGGATATTTGTCGGTGGAAGAGAGAGTGAGAGAGAGAGAGAATGAGCCACTAGCACCTGGGGCCGACACCGGGTCACATGGGGGACTAAAACAAGGCTAGGCTTGGGCACATTTTTTTACCATGGGGATGGAACACAAGGTGAAATAAAATGCATCTCATCCGGGTGTTGACAAGTTTCATCTGCTGGTTTGCGAGGCAAAGAGGAGAGGGGGCTAAAAATGGCTTTGGAGCACCTTCAGGGGGTCACATGAGGAATCAAGGGCCAAGTTGTGCATGGAAATGAATTTTGTGTCCCAATTATCCCAAGGGGACAAGATAGTTAGTGTGCGAAAATTCACCTCGCCTAGTGAGTACAAGTGGAGCATTGTGGTTTGATAATGGAAAGAGCTTAGAAAGGGTGGAAATGGGCTTGACTTGCTTGTTTGAGCTTTGTTGAGGTCACATGATGGTCCATGGGGCTATCTTGGGGTTGGGCACATTTTTGTTTCCTTTGTATCCTAATGGGATTGGAAATTTGATGCAATAAGTTTCACCTCAACTCGGGAGTGACATGTGTCCACCAGAAAAATTCCTTAGTCCCAATGCATACCTTGAGAGAAGTTTGATAGAGACATATCATTAGCATTTGATGGTCTTTAGTAATGTCCACTTACATACACCGTAAAGGCCTAAGGGCCAAGTCGAGTCCAAACCATGGTCATACCCAAGGGGATGTGGATGCTGGGAGCTATTGGGAAGGGGCCATGTGGTTCTAATATCCAAGTTTTGTGTTTGGGGTCACTTTTGGACCATGGTGACTTAAAAAGGAAAAAGTAACTTTAGTTACTTTTATTTTATTGGCCCCTCCATGGAATGAAATATGTCTAGGGTTATTGGGGCTCTTTTGCCGTGGAGAAGTATATAAGGAGTTAGGAGAGAAAGGAAAAGGAATTTTTCATACATTTTATTCTCCTTCACATGCAACTATTGTTTACGCATCTACAACTTGTGGAGTGAAATCCCACAGGGACCCTAGCTTCAGTGGTGAGAGACCCATCCCTAGCTAGCAGGGCATTCTTCGGTAGTGAGAGATCTACCCTAGTTTGTCATTTTGGAGCCTCTTTTTGGGTTGTGTTATAGAGATCATATCTGTGGTTTCAGAGGATAGATTTTGAGGGTTTTGGGGGCATTTGGGGAAGATAACTAGAGGGCTTTCATATCAAATTTATGGCAGCCATTTAGGTAGGGCTTAGCATCACTTTGAAGGTGTCTCCATCAGTTTCCAACCCCTTTCCAAGCTAGGTGACTTGCAGCCTTTATTTGGAGGGTTTCTAGTTGGCCCCTTTCAGATCTAAAGGTCAAAATATCATTTCCTATATTTGTTAATTTTATTTCCAAAGACTCTTAATTTTTGCTCTTGTATTTGGAGAGTTACTGAGCCTCGAAGTTTTCCAACCTGCCTAAGGCACATTTGTGATTTTTCCGCAGCATTTTAATTTGTATTAAATTCCAAAAATAGTTTTATTATTTCCTTCATAATATTAGTAATCCCTATTTAAATTTTCAAGTAATTCAAGTGGATATTTAGGGAGATATTAATTTTCTCTAGTTTGTTGTCCTTCTTATCAGAAAATTTGCAATAAAATTAGTATTTTATTTGTCAGTAAATTTTCAATATTTTGTGCATTTTTAAGTGGTATCCCATAAGGGATATTTGATCCTTTTAGGAACTTATATATTTTATTTTGACTATAAATATAATTTTGTGAAGAATTGGATTGGTCTCATGCTATGATTTTGCATGAAACCCCCTCAAAAATATCCTATTTTCTCAATACCGTAGGTTGTGCATGTTGAAAACAAAATATAGGAAGAATTTCTTATGTCTTGTGAAGAATATGAAACCATCATAATTTAGAGATCTAAAATACCTTTCCAATGGTGTCTTTTTGACTTCCACGTCCTTATAGATCTCTCGGAATCACTTCCCGAAGCTTAGGTGTTGTTTTTCCTTGCAAGCTCCTTCACCTTCAAAGTCCCTCTTTTGTTGAACTTTTCCGAATCCTCTAAAACTTTCTAAAATCTTTGAAAATCAATTGAAATTTTTTCTTATCTCCTTAATAAAAATATTCAATGGATTTGGGCATTCAACGCTACTTTGATAGATGTGCACTTGCCTTAGAAAGGTTGAAAATAGCCATTCCTAAGCCTCTTGAAAATTCTGATTTGAAGGTATCACCTCAGAAGCCCTTGAATGAACTTGTTTTCCTAAATCACCTATGGAAAAGGTTGAAACAACACATGGACAACTTGAAAGGGTAGGATAGGCCCAACATAGGGCATGAGTTGATCTGGAGGAGGGCTCGAGAGGACTCGCAATCAAAAAAATGGTATTAAGGTAAAGTTTTCATGCTTTCAAGTTTGAATTTTTCCATTGCAAAAATGCATGACAACAATTGAATCTCACTTGGGGACTCATTTTGGATTGAATAATGTGAGAATGGGATGAGAATGAACTCCATAATCTCAATACATTACTTGGACTAGTGCTTTATCCATTTGGGTATAGGGTCACTTTGAACAACACGAGATAGAATGAAAGGAGAACACGCACACATAAAAAAAGGAAAACACACCACACTGTAAAGGAAATACACACGCAATAGGGAAAACACGCCTAAATCACCTATGGTAAATGTGGTGGAAAATCACTTTTACTCAAGTATTTTTCTCACTTAAGAGGTTACCCCGAATGGGTAACATTTGAGTGATGATATTTCGTACAAAGCCATTGACCAGTTAAGAAAGTAGCCTCCTTTCCTCAACCGCTTATAAAATCTAGGTGCTTCCATGACTTCCTATACACTTGGGAGGAGTGATCCTACATTATCTACTTTATACTCAGAGCTTTTCTCATAAATTCCATTGTTATAAATATCTTGGGAACCAATTTCAAATTGCAAATTACTTTCCATGATCCCCCACACAACTGATTTCACATTTTCATCTCATCATTACCCCAAGGCTTATCTATGATTGGGTTGTTTGAATGTTCCAAGTTCTTTTCTTTTCGTATTCATGCTTACTCGAAAACTTTTCCACAAGAGGTCTTTAATTCACCATTTTATCCCATTTCATTATGAGGTGTTTGGAGATTAAATGAAGAATAAAAATAACCCCATACTAATCTTGTATGGCCATAGCATGAGCTAATATGTTCGGGATTAGTTTAGGACTTTCCATACCTTTTTGCAACTTTCAAGATTTTTGTATAGACCCCTTCTTTAAAATTGCCCAAAGCTCACCTTTACATTTATCTAAAGCACCTTCATCTTGAAATTCAAGGTAATTTTTGTCCCAAATAACTTCCATACTTATTTCGACAACTTGTATTTTCATTTTGACTTTGATGTTTCACATTTGGGTCATACACTCAATTTTTTTCTTCCTTGGCATAGTTTTTGGTTGTACTTCTCTCCGCACATCCGCTTTCTTTCCTATCTTGTTGCACATTCCTTATGCTCACCTCCACTAACTTACCTTCCAAAATGTCTAATTCCATAGCTTCCTCCCACGTGCTTACATAAACTTAGCCCTCTTTGCACCCCTTTCTCTTTTTACCACCGCTGGCCCTTCCTTAGTTGAATGCTTGCACCCTTCCCCATACTTGTCTCCTATAAGTATTTCTCCTACTCCTCTCATGTGCAATACCTTTGCGCATGCATTCCCTATGTTTCCCTTTCATGCCTTCTACTTCCGCATGCTTGCCTTTGTGCCTTCTTTTGTGATATTCTATTCCACATCATCACCTATTAGACTTGAGTGTGCCACACACAACCTATCAAAGTGTGCCAACAAAGCACCAAATATAGACAACCAACTAGTGCATGACATGTGGCATAAAAGATAAAATAGATGAAAATTTGGCTGATTTTTCATTCAATCGTGCATGCCATGTGTCTTGCATGTTCAGATGGCTCTAGCATCTTTGACATCCATATCTTTTGCTACAGAGCTCGCATAACTTCACACCTAGGCTCAAAAATTTTATGACACAAGCTACATGTTGGACTATTCAAAATCAGATTTTGGTGGGATTTGGTAAGAGGAAAATAGGGAAACATCTTTCTAGGTCATCAATGCACATATCTAATCAATCCAACCACCCAGATTTCTTCAGATCTTGCCTTCTTCCTTCTTCTACATGCCAAATAGACATGGAAGGTGCATCTGATCCGATAGTCCTACATGTGGTTTTGTAGGAATTTATCACTTGTTGTTGGTCGTTGCATATTTGAATATGATTTTCCCTCCTTTTCTCCTTCTTTTCTCTCCTTATTCTTCTATAAATAGCAGAGTTATGCTTTGTAAAATGATCCTCTTTTTCAGTAACGACACTATGCCAAAATGGTGGCTGACTTCCCATGGGTTTTAGACCTTGATGTGGTCTCTGCAATGTATTCTCTCTTCTTGTTGTGAATGTAAATGAATCTACATCCCTAAAGCAACAAAATTGTGTTTTATGGAACTCTTGTCTTCCCTTTCTCATTTTCATTGCATCTCCCATCTTTGTTAGTTTTTCGGCATGTTGTGTATTCCCACTTGACGTCCCTATGTTCATGTGTTTCACACTAGAAGGTCAATCCTACATGTTGATCTAGGGTGCACATCATATTCCCTCTTCTCTCATGCCCTCTCTATCTCCTTCACCTCTTATGGAGAGTGATCGACCCTTTCTTCGATGTTATTGCCTTCTTCGAGCTTAGCATTTTCCCTTTGTGCACCTCCTTCTATCCTTGGTCCCTTGGCATGTTTAGTCTAGGATTTTCTTTCTGCATTAGGAGTAGCAGTAAGTTTAGAGGTAGGTAGAGGAATCAGCCTTCTCTAGAGATCTGTCCCAAGTGCTCAAGGTCCCATAACTTGGGGATAGTTCCATTATTGTCTCAAATAGCATGATTCTCCCATATCTCGAGATTGGTGTAATTTTAATGACCAATAGTTTCTAGCATGCCTGGTGGGACAATTTTGAAGAGCTATACATCTTCATCTCAACAATTTTTGTGTATTATTGTTGATATCCAGCCTTTGGAGGCATCTTTCAATACATCTAGAAACTCCATTGATCCAAACATACCCATTATTTCATTCATAGACTCAGTCTCCCCTCTTTCTTTCATTCATTTTCCTTCTTCCATCATTCCACCTTCCTCTTTTGAAGTTGTGCAATCATGACTTATTTCCTCCTAGAATTTTCATTTATAGTAGTATATCTATTTCCTCCATCACCATAGTTTCAAAATCCTCCTCCAAATCTATTTTATAAGCCCCATTATCTTGAAAATACATGTAACCCACTTTTTTCTAACCAAAATGTTTATGAATAATAGGTTTATGTAGATGGTGGTGGTGACTCCATGATAGAAGTTGATTTTGAGAGGAAAGTACAAAATATGGAGATGGACATGATGCATCAATTAGAGTCAAGTGCTCCATAAAGGTAGCTAGAGTTGGCTACAAGGTCCCTTGTCCATGGGTCGGCCCTGTACTAAGATAGTTTAGGACCCAGAAAAGCTACAATTTATTGTTGAGATGTTTCCTCAAGTTATAAAGTGGGTGGAAATAATGGAGGCTCAAAACTTTATCACACAGTAACCCTATCAATGGGGAAACCTTGCACTACCATCTTATAGCCCTCTCATTCCTTCATGTCAGCCTACATCATCTCATCCTATTGCACATGTTCCTAGCTTTCTACATGTTTCTCCCATTGATAATTCCCCTCCTCCATCCTCTCACCTTTATTTCTCTTCCATCATCCCTCCCACATGCGCTTCCATGCCTTTTGCACCCATCCTTCCACCTTCCGAGTCCCTTCTATCTAATTTTACCATAAATGGATAGCCCCTACTAATGTGCCTTTTCCAACTAATGTCATCATGTTCGATGACTGAAGAATAGTTGAAGAATGGCATGACTCATGTGACTCCAACTGGGAAGATGAAATCATATGGGTGCCTATTTCAGAATTAAATTAGTTAGTTCCAGAGGGCGCAGTTCAAGGACACCAAGTTACTTCTAGAGGAAGAACCACACACTTCCCGAGCTTTACGTGTAACCCAACCTACAAGCAATCACATTTTGGAGGTTAGTCTGCATGAGGATCCCATCTACGGGATTGAGATTTAGAGTAATGGGAAAATCACAAGGATTAGACTGTGCCCAATCAGATATCTGGTTATTCTAAGCCAAAGATAGATTTTCCACCTAGTCATGCTCATTTTAGAGCATGAGGTAGAGATTTAGTGCGCCAAAGGTCAGTAGCAAGTAAGTGCCTCCCAAATCCAAGCGTAGAAAAACTCCAGGAGGTATATATTCTATTTTTTGATACTTTGAGAGAAGGATGAGAAACCAACTATAAATTAGTTTCTCACTCTTGTTATAGACCATGTCCAAGTGCCAAATCAATTACATGGTCACAATTTGTGAGGAAGGGAAGTTACTTCTCCCTACCTATTGCAAGTTTTACTCAAGAACCCTTTGACTCTAGTTAGTGTATGATACTTTAGGTTTGATTTCAATAACACAACTACTTGAGCACACTCTACATGTTCCCCTTGGGACATGTATTATTTCATATTCATACATATTGGTTGTTCTCAACGCACTACCTTTGGTGCTCTTTTCCTTCTTATGCGGTTGTCCTTGCCCCTTTTTGTTGCACTCGCATGCCCATTGTTGCTTTTGGGATGGAAATTTAGTTTTTAGCATAGGTAGTTCTAACAATCCACATATCTTTCACTCTCATCAATCCAAGTCAGAATGTCTTCATATGATAGTAGTGGTTCGGATTCAAATTTAGATGATGTTTTGGTGACTACAAGGGTGTTCTTCAAGATGCGAGATCAATTCTTTGGGTTTCGGGCTTGACTCCATGCCTAATGGATGCTTCTAAGGCTACTAGTATATTCATCTAGTAGGAAGATGGGCCCCAAAAGTCACCAAAATATTATCCCAAATAACTCCCTAGTTATTTAGACAACTTGTATTTTCATTCTAACTCTATGATGTTTCACATTTCAAAGTTAAGCACACTCAAGTTTTCTTCCTTGGCACATTTTTTTATTGTAGTTCCTCTACACACCCACTTTCTTTCCTATCTTATTTTTCATTCCTTACACGCACCTCTACAGACTTTCCTTCCAAAATGGCTAAGTCCCTAGCTTCCTCCCATGCACTTACATATACTTAGCCCCTCCACCCCTTTTTTTCTTTTTTCGTTGCGTGCCCTTCCTCAATTGAATGCTCTTGTGCCCTTCCCCATACTTATCTCTTATAAGTATTTTTCCTACTCCTCCCGTATGCAATACATTTTCACATGCCTTCCCTTTGTTTCCCTTTCATGCCTTCTACTTCTATGTGCATGCCTTTGTGCCTTCCTCTACACCATTATTTTCCATGTCATCACATGTCGACTTGAGTGTGCCACACATAACCTATCAAAGCACACCAATAGAGCACCAAATCGTATAACCAACTAGTACATGACATGTGGAAAAAAGTGAAATAGATGAATAGTTGGCCTGATTTCTTCACCAATCAGCACATGTCACGTGTCTTGTGTGTTTGGATGGCTCTATCATCTTTGACAACCATATCATTTGCTACAAAGCTTCGACATACTTGCACACCTAGGATCTCTAGAAATCTCTGCCATAGGTTATGCATGACTATTCAAAATTATATTTTGGTGGGATTTGGTAGGTGGAAAATAGGAAATATCTTTTTATTCATTAATGCACATATCTAATCGACTCAACCACTAGATTTCTTCAGATATTTCCTTCTTCCTTCTACATCTAAACAAACATGAGAAGGCGCATCTCATAGTCCTACGGATGGTTTTCTAGGCATTTATCACTTGTTGTTGGTTTTGGAGATTTGAATCCGAGTTTCCCTCCTTTTCTCCTTCTCTTGTCTCCTTCTTCTATAAATAGCAGAGTTATGCTTTATAAAAAGGATCCCTCTTTGTTGTAATGGCACCATGCCAAAATGGTGTCCAACTTCCCATGGGTTTCAGACCTTGATATGGTCTTTGTAATGTATTCTCACCTCCTTTTGTGAATTTAAATGAATGTGCATCCCTTAAGTAATAAAATTGTGTTTTTTTGAACTCTTTTCTTCCCTTTCTCATTTTCATTACATCTCGCCTCTTTGTTTGCATTTTCTAGCATGTTGTGTGTATTCCCACTGCGGTCCCCATGTTCATGTGTTATGCGGACTCGAAAGGCCTAGCGTATGTATTGATCTATGGCGCATGTCATCCACCCTCTTCTCTTGTACCCTATTTGTCTCTCATCGCTCATGGAGAGGATTAACCCTTTCTTTAGCGCTATTTCCTTCCTTAGCTTAGGATTTTCCCTTTTTCACATCCTTGTATCCCCGTCCCTGGTGTGTTTATTCTATGATTTACTTTCCACATTAGGAGCAGAGTAGTAGTGTTAGATTTAGGTAGAGGAACCGACCTTCTCCGGAGATCCATCCAAAGCCCACAAGATACCCCAACTTGGGGATAGTTCTATTGTTTTTCAAACAATTCATTTCTCCCATATCCGAGACGTGGGTGTAATTTTAACAACCAACAAGAAAGATTTGAAAGAGTTTCTTCACCATCTCAAAGATCCTTACATTCCACTACTTCTTTTTCATGAGGATTCTCAACTCTAAGGACCTGAAACTATTCATTTCAACCTTTTCATCATAGAAAGAATCTTCTTCTTCGAATGGAAAAGAGAAAAATTCAATTTCATCATCACATCCATTAATCATTATTTCAAGAGGGATATCAGATTTTTCACCTTGCTTTATTTCATCATGACCAACATTTAAATTGACTAGGGTTAAGAATCATATTAATGGTCTTGCAAATCTATGGCTTGCATTAGGATTTAAAGCTAAGATGAGGATCATATATCTCTTCTATAGCTCTTAGCCATTCTTTTACAAAGTCTTCTTTCAAAACCTTGTCACAAGTTGGAGTTTCTCCTTCATGGGTGACATGATTGAGGGAATATTCATTTTCAAATGGGAATGAGAATGCTTCCTCATCATGGGGAAACATGTTCACTTATTTATCTCTTCAAAATTCATCAAGAACCATTTACACATCTTCATAGATCGTGATCATCCGGAAACTTGAGCCACCCTCTCGCAACTCAAAATTTCTCAATATTTATTCAAGATCAATGCCCCCTCAGAAAGGGATGTTTGGTCCTATCAAGGTGGGAATCTCATCCTCCTCCTCATTTTTTATGAAATGATTCATCCTCCCACTATCTTGGTACAATATGTTAGCTTCGGATTTTCTAACTTTTGCACCGTATATTTCACTTTTTCCACAGGAGAAACTTCTCCATATCTCCCTTAACCAAAATGGCTTCAAAATACCAATTCATCTAGAATTTTCCTCCCAAGTCTCAATAGAATTTTATACTTAACAACATTCCAAATGAAGCTAGAATGTCTACTACCAAGATAGTTATGACACCTCCTTATCTAGAAATTCATCAAGAGCCACCTTTGCATCATTGATCATTCCCAAAAGTGGGACCTCCTTTGATTCCATAGGGTAACACGAGCCATCGGCTCATGTCAAGGCAATTCCAAGAGCATTATCCATCTTTATATATATGAATTACATTATCGAAACACCCAAATCTATTATGTAATTATTCAGCTAGTATTTTCCAACAAGAAGGGAGACATAGAAAGGATCAATCTTATCAAGTATTTGATGCACTCATGGAAAACATGCTCTATGATGGAGGTGTAGGTGGGGTTGGTAGTAGTCCTTTAGAACTAGGAGTCATGGTATTGGGCTTTGAACTACTACCCTTAATATGTCAAACAAGCTTCTCAAATTTTTATGGGTGAATCCAAAAATATTCGGCTTCAAAAGTTTGTACATTGGTTTTGTTCACATGTTCGATGATATCAAAAGGAGAAAGTGCAGATAAGGGGGATGAATGAACTACTTTTGAAATCAATATAGGCTTGCAAGAGGGAGTGAATGTTTGGGGGAAATGGTTTGACTTTAAGGTACATTAGAGGTTTTGAAGGACTAGATTTTATAGGAGCAGAGTTAGGTTTAGAAGGAGCATGGGAAGACTTACTTGGAATAACATGTGACCTCTTACTTGCCACGAGATCAAGTTTCACCAATGAAGACTCCATGGAAGGTGGGAGTGGAGATCCTCAACTAATTATTTTGTTTGGTAGAGTCACCACATGAGGATCTTCACTCTTCTTCTTCATCACAACAATGGGGGTAGAAGTTTCCTTTTGAGACTGAGAACAGTGAATACCACACATGAGAAACTGGGTGCATATTTTTCATCATCTTCATCACCTCTATAATACTCATAGAATCTGATTTTGCATCATTCTCTAGCTCTTCAATATCTAGGAAATAATTTTCTTCACTTTCTTGTTTAAGTCTTTCATATTCCCGAGTCTTGAAAATTATGTTGAAAGGTGGAGCCTCCAAGGAAAAGCTTTGGAGTGCTCCTCGCGATTTGATTTCTATTGGGACTTTGATGAGATCCTCATTGGTAAACTTCTATCTTCAACATTTTCACCTCATTTACCAATTTTCACAATAATAGATTTGTTCTCTCATCCTTGGGATGTTGGGCTTTACCCTTTGAAGGGTTCTTGATCTTTCTGGATAAGATGAGGTTATCTTCAACTTCAATGGAAATCCCTTGGGATTGTGCAAGATTCCTTAGTTGAAACCTTCGGAGGATAAATCCTACCTCCATAAATTGAGCATTCATGAATAATTTCATCATGTTGTCATTGAAGGGCATCGCTTCAAAAGGTACCCTTTGGTAAACATGTTATAATGAGCTAAAGGTATTTGGTAAACATGTTATAATGAAGTCCTCATAATTTCATTAGATTCCTTCTTCATTTGAACCAGTGGAATAGGAGGTATTAGCAGTCTTAGGTAGATTTGAATATTTCTTCAAAACTATTCTTAATTTTCTCCCAATTAGTGATGGGTCTAACCAATAGAAGGTAAAACCATTATGTTTCTTTATCTTGAAGTGATTCCACAAATAATATCAAATCAACATCATCATGTTTGATTCAAATAATTTTACATAATGTGATGAAGGTATAAATGTGTTCTTCAGAAGTTGTGTGTCATCTTTGAACTTGTAGAAAGTTCTTGTAGAGAACTCATTGGTAGATCATGAAGAGGAGGTGCAAGATAAATTACACATGTATTCCTTCCCTATGGAATAATGTGTTGAGGTATTTCTCTTTCTCATCAACCATTTCTTCTCTTGCTTCTACAAATTCTTATCCCAAAAAAAATATTCTAATTCTTGTTCTCCTCCACTGGGGAATTCAATTTTCAATGATGGGTGGAAGGTAATGGAAACAAGAGGATTTACAAGGAGTATCAACATGGGTTTAGATAGGATTACATGTTGAACTACTTGAAGAATAAGATGGGGATGAAGCTTGAGTGAAATAGTAGGGGTTATCTCGATCTTTCCTTATGGGTTTGTAAAGCCTCAAAAGCGGGATCAACAACTCCTCTTAGCCTATTCAACCTTTGGCATATCTCTTTTCGGCCAACTTTAGGAAAATCTTGCAATGAGAATACAAAAGGACATTATGGAATGTGATGGGTTACTCACAGGATCAACAGTGGGTTGTTTATGCAATGGGTTTTGATCAACTCTTTTTTTTGCTTTGTTTTTTTCAATTTTTTTTTTTTTATTTTTGGATATACATTTTTTTTTAATTTTTTGGTCATATTTTAGGTGCGAATATGTCTAATTCTTCCCCATGGTGAGCTCCTAAAACTATCGGGCAAGAAAATATTCATGTGGACAAATTAGTGGGTATCCACCAATTCTCTGAGACTCTAGGTCCCTCTACTTGAATGGTGCATCTCCATTTATTATGCATGAGTGAAATTGAAATATGTGGTGGCCTAGAGGCTAAGGATCCAACAGAACACTCCACTAAACCTACGGAAAAATATTGCAATTTCTTGCAAGGGAGGAATTTTTTGAGGTGGGAAAGGGAGTGGGAAAAAGAGAAGGGGGATTAATATCTTAGGTAGAAAATTAGATTCCTATAGACATTAATTAGAGTACTTTAACACACATATATAGAAAGAAAAAAATTTGTTACTAGAAACAAGACAAGATAGAATTAAGAACACAAAGTTTTAGTAATTCTCTCATCAAGAAAATCAAGAAACTCATTTCTTCTTCATTGATATTTTGGAAAAGTTGTACATAGTGAGAAATAGAAGAACATAGAGGAGGGGAATAGATAAAAAAATTATCTCTTTATCTTTACTTCAAGTAGTAATATCTCCTTGAGCATATTGTTACCAATTTAATCTACCTTGAGAAGCAGACTTTAAAATCGATCGGAAAATTTTTGAAAAAAATCTTTGCACAAAAGATCTCTACATCTTAAAGTTTCTCCAAGTCCCAAAGTCTAAAAATTTGGATTTTAGACTTCGGGGATTTTCCCTTTGGGGTTTAATTGGCTTAGGTTGAAACTATGTTTTTCAAGTTCGAAGTTTGAAACCCTAAAAGTCTGAAATTTTGGACTTTCAAGCTTTAGGTTTGAACTCTAAGTCACGATTTTAAAATTTTCCTCATAAGAGTTTTGAAGTCTGAAACCCCGAAATTTTGAAATTTCAGACTTACAAGCTTTCGGGTTTCAAAACTAATGGTCACATTTTTGAAAAAATCCTCTTGGACTTCCGAAGTCTAAAAGTCTAAAAGTCTAAAATTTCAAACTTTTGGGATTTTGGGTTTCAGAACTCTCGATTATTTACAAGTCATTTTCTTTCAAACTTCAAGTCGAAGTCTAAAAAGTCCGAAAGTCCGAAAAAAAATTTGGGCATTCGTGCTTTGAGTTTGAAACTCTTCCAAGCCTTTTCACAATTTTCATCCCTTAATCTCTGAAGCTCGAAACCCCAGAAATTCCAAATTTTGGAATTTATGGATTTCATATTTGACTTTGGAGCTCTTTACGCATTTAATTCCCACATACCTTCATACGGATTGAATTTTCACCATTAATATTAGGTTTTTTCTATTTAAATCACATTTTTACCCATCATTTTCACTAACACTTTGCTCTGACAACCAATTTTTAATGTATTTGTACTTTTCAATGTCATCCTCAAGGTATTTTTATTTTTGGTCTTTTCTTTTGGTTTAAGATCTTTTTTTTGTTTCCTCCTTTTTTATTTTTCTTTGTTCTTCCTTTGCATACCTTGGGAAATGACAAATCTATTGCCCACCATGATTCCACGATTTGAGTTTTTGCGAGGCACTCGCAGTTGCAAGGATCCTCTCGAGTTCTCTTATTTTCCCCCTCGGTGCCTTTTTTTAGATTTTGGAGATTCACATTTTTGAAGTATTCAGAGCCTCGGATTGTTGGCGTTTCTCATTTTGGGGATTACGCTATTTAGATTTCAGAATCCTCATTTTCAAAATTTTGGACTTATTCATTTTGGAGATCTCCATTTCAAAATTTTGGACTTCTTCATTTCGAAGGTTTGCACTTCAGGTTTTGGAGGTTTTCCTTTAGGTTTTGAGTGGTTTACACTTCAGGTTTTGGAACTTGTCACTTTAGACTTCTCCACTTTGGGTTTGCAGAGGTTGGAGATTTTTAGGTTTTCGGACTTCTCCTCTTCGGGTTTCTAATTTTTGGATTTTTGAGGTTGGATATTTTTGGTTTTGGACTTCTCCTCTTTAGCATTTCAGAACACATAATTTATTGTCTACTTCCACTTCCAAGGGAAAGAAAAAATGAAATACTCGTTCCTCGGGGTTGTCCCTCACTCTTGCTTATCTTCTGACCTAGGGAACATAGGGGATATCGACCTTAGACAAATTGATTTTCCAAACTTATGGGCAAGGGTGAAGGCCCCAAATAAGAAACCATGGATGAAAGATATATATGATAGCGGACTTTCTCTTGCTCGAGTTTTCCCACATCCATGTATTACCTAGAATTTGTTTTGGCTGCAGTAGCCCACTATGATGAAGAATCTATTTCAATTAAATATGCCGATGGAAAAGTCGTGATCCACTTGGACCCAAATTTCTTTGAAAGATTTTCTCAAACTCCCGATGTTGAAGACTACGTAACCATTTCACCAGAATCAAGTGGAACATTGGGACAAGGAAGTAGAGTTGTGCATGAGGGTCATGTTGAAAACTTATCTAGCCAAGAGCTTTTCCAAATTACCAAAGACCATGCATTGGTTATATTTTATTCAGGAGGTCAATGACCTTATTGTGCTACTAAGAAGAGTCTCAGGTCTTCCCTATGCAAAGGAATTTCAGGAGTGGATGTTCTTATATATCGTGACCATAAAAAAGAATAAGGAATTTATCAGATGGGGGAGCATATCAGCAGCTCCATTTGTTATCAGTTGAGTAGAGTGCATTATTCCAAATGTTTCTATATGACATCCTTCTTGGTTTATGCGCAACTACCATGGGAGACTTCACATTAAATACTAAGGGTATTCGAAGTACCTCCCAAATCTATGATTTTTATCCTCAACTCACACTGGAAGAAGGAAGCAAACACTTCCACAAGATCAATGATGCCTTCTTTGTTGTTATCCTCTACTGTTTGATAAGGAGCTATATAATTAGAGAATTTTAGATGAAGCCTTCAAGGAAGTGCGTGAGTGGGGAGCTATCTATCTTCAGTTCCCCACATTTACTTACATTCAAATTCCTAGGTTTTGTGGGTGCTCCCAGCAAGCTACCTAGATGTCCCACTAACAAGTGGGTCTTGTTAGAATTGGTTCGGAAATTGTTGGATTACCAAAAGATCTAGAATAAAAGGCACAAAGTGGGAATGCAATTCCCTATCTCAATTGGCAGATACACTTGCCCAAATATTTACAAGGCAAGAATGTAGATGTAGAAATGGCAGAGGTAACCTTGAGAACTTTCCATCCACGGACCAATTTTGACTATTGGGGAAAATTCAACGAGACAGGTCAGTCTAGTTCCCATGTGCCCTAGTTAGAAGATATTTGGATCCATTTTTGGGATGAATTTATCATCTATAGAGATATTATGAATGGATAACTTTGGATGAAGTTCAGCAATTTGGAATAGCCAACGTACCAAAAGATATGTAGGATAATGATGAAGTTTTGGATGAATTGTATAAAAGTAATAATATTGCCAATCAACCATTGCCATGGATTGATTGGTATGTGGAAGAATGTTGCAACACAAAGGAAAGGGTGGGACCCATTTTGTAAAGAACTCAGTTGGTTGGTTACCTTGGGAATCTCACCTAAGGGGTCAGAGTAACCTAAAAATATAGGGGCCCCATCAACCATGAGCCAATCCACACCCATAAAGGGGAAAAGGTTGACTCAAAAGACCCATACGGTTCCAAAAAATATTTCATTTGTTATTGGGATCTCATATCTTTCCAAGGATCTTGTTCCCAAATTTATTCCTCCAATAGCACTTATAATAGAAGTAGTTGAAGTTAGTGATTCTGCTAGTGTCCCACAAGACCCATCATTTCCCTCTTCTCTTCCATTGTCCCTTCCTATATAAGTTCCTTCCACTTCTACCATCATTTATTCTTTCCCATCACCTTCCATGGCCCAATTATTATCATCCCTTATAGTTCTCTCAATTTGGAGAAACTATTGGGTCACCCATTTCTACCTCACTTCCCCTAACACTTCCATTTTCCTCCATCTCATCCCCTAACATTATTTTATCAACTCTATGGTAGTCCTCACATCCACCCCATCCATCACTACCACTACCATTCAAATGCCAACTAATGTTATTGGTACTCTTGTGGTGGCTAACGGTTTAGGTACTTAGTCAACTATGTTATCTTCATCGATGACCATTCTAGAATGGTTGTTTCGAAAAACTCAAAGAAAAAGAAGAAAGTGCCTCTGGGAGATGTAATAGATCTGAGCATATTGGAACATACCCCAAAGAGAAAGTCCAAGAGGCCAAATATTTTTTTAAGCCTGATGGTGAATGCATATGGGGAATGAGTTGTGGAGGTTGCCACTCCTGTTGAGGGAAAAACTAAACAAACAATTATAGTTGGAGATTATCATATTTTTATATTCACATTGGGAAAATCCACTCATGAAGGAAAAAAATATGTACACACTACTCTTGGAAATCTCTTTGGAAAAATATGGTAAGGATAAAGCTTCCAAAGATGAGCTTAAGGCCAAGGTTGAGCAGCTCACTACTTTACTACAGAAAGTAACAAAGCCAACTCCATCTACTAAAGTCTCAACTACTACGGCCATGAAAATTTCATCTACTATTGATGATATTTCTTATCATAATAAAAAATATAGGCCAAAAAGGGAGATCAGTAGATGGATGGATGGAACATATACTGCAGGAGGCTGACCCTTTAATTAAAGAAGTTGTTGAGATATACAATGATTTACAGGTTGGGAAAACTACTATTTGCAAAATGGATGAAGCCTTTTCAGAAGATAATAACAATCTGAATTTGAATTTGGCAACATGGAGTGAGATTAGAGAGGAAGATTCGGATCTACTCCTATAGGAGGACATAATCAATGATGCTGTAAAGTTGTTCAAATATCAAAAGGCCATGGAATTCCAGGTGTTAGGTGCTACAAGATCTAATTAAGAAGTTAGATGATAAATGAGTGGAGATTACGAGATGCTTTAAATGACATATCAGAATAATTTGACATTGTTAACTATAAATTCTTCAATGAAAATATCGATGCTCTTCCAGAGGAGAAAATCAAGTAGAATTTTAAGGATTTGGTGAAACATGATGATGAAGTTACTAAAACTTTCGGTAGTGAATCTATTGACAGGTTGGTTTTATGCCAAAATTTCACAAGAATATTGAATAAAGTTTTGAGTAAACTTAGAATATTCTCAACTAAAATCATGAGGGAAATTGAGATAGTAGATGTGGTAAATCACTACGCATGTGGGCTAGGGATGAATAAATTAAAGGAATCATTAAATGCTTCATCGAGTATAAACATTGAATGGTTGCATGGGAGGAAACACAACAAAAACCTACAAATGAGGAAGGAGTTACAGAACCAAGCCAAAGCTAAGTGGCCATGAAAGGACAGATCCAAGCTCTAGATCGGTCAGAGTTACTGAGGATGACTAAGTCAAACCCTTGCAAAAAAATTGCTATTTTTATGGGAGCATGTTCCCTTGAATTAATGACATTTCTATTATTAGTAAATGTTAGTTAAGGGCCCAGTTGTAATGGATCATCCTAAAAGAACTTATAAATAGTTAGGTTTATGGAGTCATTAGAGAGAGGATTATATTTTTGGTGAAGTTTCTCTTCAAGCTTGGAAGAGTGCTTCAGATATTTAAAGAACCTTTTAATTATATTCAGAGAGATATCTTGCCTTGAAGAAACTAATTTATTGTGCTAAATGGTTGATTTATATATGCTTTGTGAATGTATGATTCCTTAGTATAGATGGTTAGCTTGCCTTTATTTCATATTGTTTTGTTTCATGTTATGGAAAAGTGATATAACATCTTTTATGTCAGTTGTGGAAAAATTATTTTCCTTCTGTCATTTAAAGTTATATTATCGTTAGCCATCATCGGTGAAATGAATGTTTGACATGTGCATGTGTTTTATCCTCGTGGCTAGTTGATTGTGTGTCCAATCCAATTTGATCTCTCTATTTTATATGATTCAAGTTTTAACAAAGGAACGCATGCTTCTAGTTTGTGGTATTTTGTGCCCTTTCTAAGTTGCAATAGGTGAAGGTGACTAACGATGTCTGCATCTTACTCACATTAACCCTTCCTACGATTCAACATATCCTTTTATTTGGTGCATCACCATCCCTAGAATAGCTTAATTTTTATAAATCTCTTTCCCTAAGACCCCATAAAAATATTAGCATAGGACTAGATAGCTATTTTATTACACTATAAGTAATATAACACTTAGTTTAGGAATTGGAATTTTTCCTTCTCCATAGGTTCACCTCAATCCCAAGTCCCATAGCTTGAGAGGTGATCCCATTTGTCCCAATAACATCAAACGTCCTGTTCACATTCGGGCCATTTAGAGGGTGTAATGATTTGGAAACAACACATACAAAATTGACAACCCTTAAGAAAGAGGGTTTCATTAAAATTTATAGACTTTGAGAAGGCTCTTCACCTATCCCCCATGTGACCTTTCATTCATCCTTCTAACATGTGACTTTTGATATTCCTAGGAGTGAAATTAAGTCCCTTTTTATTAATGAAGGGTGACTTATTAAAATGTTTGCTAAAGTCACATTTAAATGAATAAGATGAACGTATGATTTCTCACAACGAAGAATTAGAAAGGGGGTAGAGAAGAGGAGAAATAATGAGGAAGGAGGGGAAAGAAGAAATGATACAAAGGATGAAGATACCTCCGTCATTGATGAAGATCTACCCCGAAGAAGTTGAAGATAAAAAACTTGGCCTCTAATAACCTCTGCAACACTGCTACACTGATGTGAAGCTCCAATGAATTTCACTTTGAAAATTTCCCTTGTTGATGATGATCACAAGCTACCCCTTGTACATGATATATAGACACCTCAGATCGAATGAGTGTTTAAAAACATTGTTCCAAGACCTCTCAAAGTGAGCTTTGAGATGAACACAAACCTCACCCATGATGATGCATTCCCAATCTTGCAATGAGAGTGAGGATCATTCTCATGTTCCTTAGGCTTTCACAATTGACGTTCACGATGTTCAAATATCTTGACACACATCCTGTTTCACACACTATGTTATAATATTATAAACTTTTCCTTAATTTTAGACATTGTTGAGCTCAAGATGATGTTTTCATGGACCCTTATGAAGTTCTCATTTCTCTTTTTGAGATATGAGGTCATCCTATTATCCCATGGAGAGTCCAAAAATTAGAAAGATGAGTGAAAATGGAGCCATCTGCAACTTTCGCACTCAAAATGAAGACTTTCTATTTTTAACAAGTAGGACCGAGACTTGCTATTTTGGGACATATCACCTATTTTGCTCCAATATGACCTTTTGAACCTTCTGGCACACTCCATCTCTTCCATTTGATGATGCATTACTATTTTTAAGCAACTTTCTATTTTTAGCAAGTTGTTTTTTCCTAACCTACTATTTTGGGAAAATTGACATTTTGTGTGGTCTTTATTTTTGCACTTTTCGACTATCTGGGTGATTCAAACTTGCAATTTAGGGACTTACTATTTTTAGCATGTGGAGGAGCATAACATATGATATTTTTATTAAGTGATAAAAATACCTTGGTTTGTGAATGGGAATATTATTTTTAGATTCATCTCTTGTCGCGATCTCGTGCTCCAAATTTCACTGTGTTTCACCCGCCGAATGCTTGGAAATAAAAATGAATTTTTCCTAGTGAGGTTCTCATGCCCAGAGCTTCATGGTATCCATTAATGGAGTCCCTAAGATTTAGACAATGTTCTTCCCCACCTCAGATTGTGATGAAACCAACTTCACTAGGATAGGTTTTTCTCCTAGAATTTGTGCTCATAGTTTTAGCTTGATCTATCTACCTGAAGTGATGGGAAATCAAAGGAACAAAAGCCAGGGCACAAAATGAGGGTTTTATTTCCATTAAAAATATATGGCATCACTTGAAATTCTTCAAATTTCTTCTTTAAGTCCTCTGAAAATGGATAAGTTGTCAAAAATATCACTTCGATCCGCACCGGATTGTGAGATATGAGCTTTTTACGTTTTTGGCCATGAAGTCAATCTGGTGAAGAATGGACATGGTGTCTGAAGAAATTGCAGGTTTAATGGAGGTTTTTCAGCCATGAACATGGAGGAATGGAAGAAAAATGGAGGAATGGAGGAGGGTAATGTTTTTATACTTTTCTTCCCAAGAATGGTTTTCTTGTACATAAGAAGAAGAAGACGACACAATTAATTTTTTTTTTAAATTAGATTTCAAAATCTCCTTAGGCTTGGGCACATTTTTTTGTCCCAACTATCCCAAATGGATGGTACATATGGTGCAAAAATCACCTCAACCTCAGCTTGACAAGTGGCAGATGGAGATTGGACCGATAAAGGAGAGAGGGAGGGAGAATGAGCCATAAGCACCAAGGCTTACACTGGGTCACATGAGAACCAAAACAAGGGCAGGATTGGGAAACATTTTGTGTCCCATATATCCCATGGGGATAAGACACAAGGTGTAGAAAATTCACCTCATCCTGGTGTTGACAAGTGTCATTTTGGTTTGGAGGCGGAGAGGAGAGGGGGCTGAAAAATGGCCTATGGAGCACCTTCTGGGGTCACATGAGGAATCAAGGGCTAAGTTGGGCATGGGGGAATTTTTTGTCCCAACTATCCCAAGGGGATGGGACAAAGGTAAAATAAAATGCCCTCACCTAGTGAGGAAAAGTGGCATAGTGGTTTGACGACGGAGAGAGCTTAGAAAGGGTGCAAAGGGGCTTAATTGGCTTGTTTGAGCTCCATCGAGGTCACATGATGGTCCAGGGGGCTATCTTGGGATTTTGGTTCATTTTTGTGTCCCTCTATCATAATGGCATGGGAAATTTTGTGGAATAAATTACGATTCAACCTAGGAGTGACATGTGTCCACCTAGAAAATGACTAAGTCTCAATGCATACCTTGGAGAGAAGCTTGACGGAGACATATCTTGAGCATCCGAAGGTATTTTTAGGAAATTATTTATATGATTTTGATTGGAAAGATAATTTTGAGAATAATGGGATGGGTTTCATCTCTAATTCTACCTACAACCCCCTCAAAAAATATCTTTTTTTTTCAATACCAAAGGTTAAGTATGTTGATAAAAGAGATTGTGGGAAGAAATTTATTATGTACTCTTGTGAAAATATGAAACTTCCATCATTTAGAGCTGAAAAATACCTTTCCAATGGTGTATTGTTTGACCTCAAAATCTTACGAGCTCTTGAATCACTTCCCAAATCTCAAGTGTTGTTTTGTACTGCAAACTCTTCACCTTCAAAGACCCGCTTTTGCTGAACTTGTCCCAAAACCTCTGAAACTTTCCAAAATAAATTATAAAATGTTCCTAGCTCCTTAATACCACTCTCGATGAATTTATCCTTCAAATCTGCTCCAAGATATGTGTACTTGCCTTAGAAAGGCTAAAAATAGTCATTCCTAAGCCTCTTGAAAAGTCTACTTTGAAAGGTACCACCTCGGAAGCATTTGAATGAACTTGTTTTCCTAAATCACCTATGGAAAAGGTTAACACAACACACATGACCAATTTAAAGGGTAGGATATTCCTAAAATAGGGGATGAGTTGATCTAGAGGAGGGTTTGGGAGGACTCACAATCAAAAATTTGGTACTAGGGTAATGTTTGACAAGATTTCCACGCTTCCTATTTCAAATTAGTGAAAACCAAATGAGAAATCAAGAAACCTCAAAATATGGTAGGGTTTAAGGGACCTAATTTTGATGATGATGAGGATGGTATGGGAACAAAATAATATATCCTCTCTGTTGTGGGATTTGATAACTGCTGCAACAAAGATATTGAAAATCATGAAAAAGGATTAGTAATAGAGATGGAGGGTTACCTGACTAAGTCGGTCTTGAGAAGTTAGAACTTCCAGGATAGATGTCAACCCTCATGATAAAAAGATATTAAAAATTGATAATAAATGGAAGGATGTAGATAAACAAAAAAAAGAGATTGGATATCTTGAGAGATATTTAAATGATAACTTGATAATGGAAATGTGTTATAAGTAAATCAAACCTATGTGGGTCGGAGGTGACTTGTCCTGATTACAATGATCGACATTGAATGAAGTAGATATGGTCTAGAATTTTTAGGAACATGTTTAAGTATTGATGTAGGGATGTTGAAATAGATATTATGAGGAGATGGGATGAGAAAAATGCTACAAATGGCTAATATGTTGAGGATAGGAGATGGGGAGACAATGACCAGAGGCGGGGTTGATGGTGATCGGTAAGGGTCGGTGGTGACTGATTAGGATATGGGAACTTGATAAATTGATAGGATATGGGGATGGATCTGTAAATGATCGAATATGGATGAAATTCTACATAGAGTTCCAAGAAGACCTATAAACCTGAAAAATATAAGGAAAACATGCATGAACAAAATCTCTAAATACTCTTCACACTAATCCAATCTCTAGAGATGATGTGTAAGGAGATAACAAGATGATCCATGTGGTGATGGAAGTTCAAAAGATAATACGGAAGTAATAATCACAAAGAATATGAAAAATCTCCAATTTTATCCTAGATTAAGGAGGGTGCATATGGTTAAGTAGGGTCAATGATGACCCAAGTCATTTCTTGGTATTCTACAGAGTAAAAGGAAGGGGTTATAAGGAAAATTTGGAGCTCGATGCAGACGAGGCCAAAAATAGGTTTAAGGATGTTTTACCATTTTTAGGTGTTTTAATGATGCATGGGGGAGTAATGAAGGGATAAATCATGAGGGAGTTAAAGAAGGTAATGGTGAATATTATGGAAGATTAAATGAGGCCTAATGATGAGAGGTAGTGGGGATCCAAGGGGGTAGTAAATGAAGGGTGATTAGGGTAGAGATGGGGATTAAGGGTTAATTAAATAGGTTTAGGGGGAGAGGGGAATAGAGGATTTAATAATTAATTTAAAATGGGGAAGGGGAAAGGGGGATTATGGAGGATAGGAATTTTAGGATGGAAAGTGAATAATTAAAATAGGGAAGGGAAGGATGAACATGCTAGGAAATGATGAGGGGAAAATGTAAGGTGCGAGGCACTAGGGGTGCTGAAAAATGAGTGTCTACATTGCCCCTTTTTGTTGAGTGGTTTGTGCTAAAGTAAACTATAAGACAAAACAAGGATGGGTAGAAAAATGATGGTTGAGGTGCTCCCACTCAAACCTGGTGATCAATTCATGCATGGGAATCGATCACGAGTTTGAAAGATAGATGGAGAAGGGAGGGTAAACATGATGAAGGGAGAGGAAAAAAAGGAAAGATGCCCTGAGTGAAGGGGGTGACCATTGATAGGTGTTTCACTCGAAATGTTTCATTCCTTTTAGAAACAGATAAGGTTAGGGCTAGGAGGAATACCTGTTGAACGTCGAGATGGGTGTGTGCGTACCGAGAGAAATATCGAGGTTATTGCGAAGAACTCCTTTTTGTCTTGGAAGGACTACCTGCAAATAAGAACACAAGACCACACGATTTTGATTAGACAATAAATGAGGGAACTGCCTTGGGCCCAGGAAATATAAAACTTCCTTTCGAAGGTGGTCAGTTCCCCTGCTAATATGAATTAACACAAAAGACTGTAAGATATCAATTAAATTGCTTTGTTGAACTGGGTAGGGGAAAGGTGGTTTTGGTTATAGTCCAGGATAACCGATATCGGTATGGTCTAAGATCTGAAGGTTGGTTGTTTTGTGGGGTGGTTGTGTTGTTTGTAAGGCTGTATATAGGTGATATTAGGAAATAAGGTGATGAGAGGTAGATGAATGATAGTTAGATGCAATGGCACGCTGGGTAGTGGATTCAGGAATGGATTTATGAGGACTGTGATTCAAAAAGCATAAGAAATGTTATAACAGAGGACATGCAAGATGTGACTTACTGGTTTTTGACGAAGATGCAAGTTGATCTCCTTTGCTGCAAACTCTTCTGGTTTCTCCACTCGTCTCTGCTCGGTCAAGTGAAGATCTGGACTCTCTTGATCACTCCCAAATGATCTCTGTTGATTCAAAAATCCTTCGACCCTCATCCAAAATGAAATTCCGATCCTTTGTTTTTGGTTTGGGGAGACCATTTACAGGGAACCGATGGCGGTTACGTAACCGACGGCGGTCGAGTAGGAACCGGCATCGGTAAGGAAAAAGTAGGCTATTTTTAGTAAAATAGCCCACCTTCCCTGCTTTTCTCCCGAGAGATTAGTTGCGGGCTTGGTCAAGTGACTAGAAGGTCAGTTTTGGAGTGCGAAAGGGGTCATTAGTCATGGGTGTAGGTGTAGACCAAGTTATAGGTCTTAATTAGGTTAGTTTAGGGTTAGGGCTAGGTCATGATGAAGTGGCGTAATGAGGTGGCGAGGTGAGATGATGTGGATTTATCAATTACTGAGGTAATTAATAAATAATTGTGTAAGGTTTAGGTGATGAGTTTAGGTTGCGAGATGAGATGCGGGTCACAAGGGGTCGTAAGACACAAATTTGGTGTCTACATTAGCCCCTTATTGTCGTGTAGCTTGTTTTGTAGAGCTGCGCGGACAATAATATGAAGTGGTTTCTCTTGTTAAGGATATAGGTAATCCCCCTCAAATCTATCACAGATTGAGTGAACGGGAAATCAGGGATAGGGTTGATAAAGGGTAAATGGTGTAGAGGGGATGGTAAGGTGGTGGGGTAGGTCCAAGGAATGACGCATGTTGAAATGCAATAGTATGACTAGGGTACATGATTTTGACGAGCAAACCAAAGAATGCATAGGCAAAGGTCGATAGTTTATCCAAACAAGGGTGATATAATCCTGGTATCAAGGCATAGGAAGTAGCTCTAGGGTATATAGCGTGGTAAGGTACGGAGCGTTTAGGCATGTTCGGCGGTACCCGAATGGTTGGTTTGGTTGAGATAAACATCACGAGTCTAGGTCAGGCAAAGTTGGTCAACGAGATCAAGTCAAGGACCCTAATCATGCTAAAACACGAACAGTGAGCTCGATGGAACAAAAAGCTACATGATGGGTGGATAAAAGTATATGTTGATGATGTTGGGCGAGGTATCGAAGTGGTACGGCCTTGGGTCGGGCCAAGTTGTTGGAGTTGTGGCCTTGGGTCAGGCCGGAAGGGTAGAGTGAGGCCTTGGGTCGGGCCGGATGGGTAGGGTGAGGCCTTGGGTCGGGCCAAATGGGTAGGGTGAGGCCTTGGGTCGGGCCGGATGGTTAGGGTTGCGGCCTTGGGTCGGGCCAAATGGGTAAGGTTGCGGCCTTGGGTCGGGCCGGATTAGTTGGTTGAGGCCTTGGGTCGGGCCAAATGGGTAAGGTGAGGCCTTGGGTCGGGCCGGATGGTTAGGGTTGCGGCCTTGGGTCGGGCCAAATGGGTAAGGTGAGGCCTTGGGTCGGGCCAAATGGTTAGGGCGAGGCCTTGGGTCGGGCCGGATGGGTAGGGTGAGGCCTTGGGTCGGGCCGGATGGGTAGGGTTGCGACCTTGGGTCGGGCCGGATGGTTAGGGTTGCGGCCTTGGGTCGGTCCGGATTAGTTGGTTGAGGCCTTGGGTCGGGCCAAATGGTTGGTTGCGGCCTTGGGTTGGGCCGGAGTAGTTGGTTGAGGCCTTGGGTCGGGCCAAATGGTTGGTTGCGGCCTTGGGTCGGGCCTGATGTAGTTAGTTACTGACCTTGGGGTCGAGGCCAGGTGAAGTCAAAACGGCTAAAGAAGAGCAATGGACGTATAGGCGATGTGGTAAATAGGCAATGTGGTGGGAAAGAGAAAGTAGTGAATAAGGGCGGGCAAAAGTTGGGTAAAAAGGAAAAAACCGATATCGGTTATCTATAACTTGATGCAGGTTGATAACCGACGCCTGGTTCCTTAGGAGCGCACGCTTTGACCGTATCGGTTCGATGTGAAAAACCTATAAAAGAAAAAATACGGCTGGTCATTGTCACTTGTCTAATGTGAAAATCGATTTGAGTTGTCGCACGTGGAGAGTGGAGATTGGAGCATTTGGTGCGTGAGGTGGCGTATTTGGCTGGAGGAGTGAGTTGTTAGCGGGCGAGTGAGGAGGAGCGTGTAGGTGATTGGTTTAGGACCCGAAGAGGACATTTGGAGCCATGGCACGGCCAGGAGGAGCGGGGAGGAGCTAGACAAATTTGGACCACCACCACCCATCCCACCACGGCGGCGTGTCGTCATACGCATGAGGTTGAAACCCCTTATTGTGTTTATTTGATGTTATTATGTTAAATGTGGGGTTTGGGTAGAATTTACATTTTTAGGAAATAAGTAGAAAATGGAAATAATTTGAAAAAGGAGAGAGGGTAGATAGGCTAAAAAGAGGCTAAGGCGGCTAGGTGGGTAGGTTTTTAGGGTGTTTGGGTGGGTATGTTGGTAGAAAATTGGAAAAAGGTAGGTTGGGGGCGCGGGGGTATTTTGGCTCGAGGAAAAAAAAAACGGCCGGCCGATGTCGGTTCGCTGAAGCTAGCGGCAAACATCGGTCGCTAATTTTAGGGGTTGGAGTTACGTGTGGTTGACGGCGTCGGTCGTATATCGGCCGCGTCGGTTGTTGTGTTTGTTTTGTTTTTTGTTTGTTTTTTGTTTGTTTTTGTTTTGTTTTGTTTGTTTTGGTTTGTTTTTTTTTTTGTTTGTGTTTGTTTTTGTTTTTTTTTTTGTTTGTTTTGGTTTGTTTTTGTTTTGTTTGTTTTTGTTTTGTTTGTTTTGGTTTGTTTGTTTTGGTTTGTTTTTGTTTTGTTTTGTGTTTGTGTGGTTGGGGTATTGGTTGCGGGGTTTCGGTGTGGGTGTGAAGAGGGAGGGGATAGTGTAGAAGAGGGGTGGGTAGAGGGGTGGGTTTAGAGAGTCGGGGTGTGGTCTGGGGATAAAAGGGGGTATAGGTAGATATCGTGATAAAGAGTAGGGCTAATGTAGTGGGTGGGTTTTGCGGAGCACGTCGGCGGTACGAAATGCGGGGCGAGATGCCCCGTGGTTGGGTGCGGATGCGACCACATGTCTGCGGCACATTGGGCTATCATGCGCGAGGTGGGACTCGGCGAGAGTCGATGATATAGAGCGATCGATAGAGATCATGAAGCTTGATGGTTGCCCTCATCGAGAGATGGGATCAGCGGCAACCAATGTGTTCCATCTCCCGGGGAGATGACTTATCACATTGGAGGATGTGTATCGCATCCTTCGATGCCGATCGAGGGAAGGCGGTCTTCTAGGTAGATTACGAGACGGCCATGGACAGCATCCTACGAGGTTTTGGAGATGCAGCCTGGCATTTCTTACCTATCACGGCGTGAGTATCGGAGTATGGTGATATGCCGTCTTGCGCAGACAGCAGTGACGACACGGCTTGCCGTCTTGATGTGTCGAGATCACGCTTCCCGCCCTCCCGAGACTCGAGAGGGGAGGCCGCTTTCCGATGCATTGATAGGGGTCTTTGCTTGAGATGGTGGAGGAGCACACCTACGGCTTGGGCACCGGTATACCCACAGTGCAAGATTATACGAGGAGCTATGGGGCTATCGCCGGATGAGGTGATTTGGGATTTGCTCTACATTTTTACTTCAGCTGGTGGGCATATGAGCACATCATATGCATCGACCGGTAGGGTTACCTCGGCGGCCGGGGCCACGGGTCATATACGATATACGGCTTTCGAGAGAGGTGGTTGGGGGTCGTAGGGCAGACCCACAGCCGCGTGCTTGTAGGCGGGATGTACGCTTATTATAGACATTTGTTGAGGGCGACAGCGGTAGATATTGTATGGAGACCTTACGAGAGGTCATCACCCTCGCAGAGGAGCCGCTTACTGGTGCGCCGATCCAAGTACACATTACGGATAGCAGGACGAGGCCGGGAGAGTACGAGAGGATACCCCTAGAGAAGTACGCGGCGAGATGGGGCTGTGACGAGGATGAGCCACCTCCCTTCCCCGGTATAGGAGGGATGATGTAGAGGCCCCACCTGCCTGCGCACCACGGCCCTTGGACCCCAGATTGGAGTTCTTTGAGAGGCCAAGCCGAGGTGATGGTGTAGATGATCTTGGGTGTACGCGGAGGGCATTCATGGTTTGGTGGGCTGAGTCGAGAGAAGCATTTAGGATACTTTGCCGCCACGGCCCAGACTTGGCTATAATGATGCGAAGCGAGCGAATCAGCCAAAGAGCAAGGCGCAATTACGAGCGGATTAGGCTGCTGCACTGCGAGCCTGAATAGGTGTCCTACATGGCGTAGCCGAGGCGCAGTACGAGCACGAGCACAAAGACTACCACCACCCGGCAGCGGCACGGCCACGACCCCCAGCGCACAGTACGAGATACCACCACCAGCTGCACCACAGCGGCCAGTGACACGAAGTGCGCGATAGGAAGTCCGAGGACCAGCCCCAAGTACTACGGTGGCACGGAGACGATGGATATGGAGCGAAGTAGAGGCCGGTACTATCGGGATGTTCTTGATAGTCACCGGAGCCGAAGTATCAACCATATGCGGCACACTTTGCCGAAAGCGCAGAGACCTCGCATAGTCGAGAGATCGCGGAGGAGGTGCGGACCCCACGGCCGGTGTGTGCATTACGGCAGGTAGGAGGCGGGGAGCGGGGGGACGAGGACCAGCGAGCGAGCGGCAGAGAGGAGGTGGAGAGAGCTGAGGGTCCCTGCACATTTGTATATTAGACATGGGCCCAGTGCCCGGCGGTTGTGTTGATAGAGGCTGCGTGCCTACATTTATTCATTTATTGATTCATTATAGGCCAGAAGCTGCTGAGCAGTGCACGGGTGCTCACAGTTGAGGACGGCTGCGAGCCGAGTATATTTTTGATATGAGGACCGAAACTGCGAGCCGAGTCGAATGTTTGATAGTTAATGCGGCTGCGTGCCGGCTTTGTTGGATGATGAATCACTGAAGGCTCCCGTCTGAGCGCATTGTACATATTTGAAACCTTGTATATATATATAGATATGATGATTTGACCCACATAACGAA